>ML260331.1:38704-59201 GCA_005239495.1 Nicotiana undulata | reverse complement strand
CCCCCCGTTTCTCCTCTTTTTTGTAAGAGTTATTTAATTGAGTTACCATTTATCTCTTGTTAAGCATGGAGAGACATTATAGAGAGTTGTGTACATCATTTATAGAACAAAGGTAAATTTGAAAAGAATAATTAATGGTTAAAATAATATCCTATGCGGTCCACTTTAAGTGATTTTTTGGCCTTTTTTTTGTGGTCCACAATATTTGATTTTTTCATAAATCAAGAAGGAATTTTCTTCTTCTTTCCAAAGTTGTACTTGGAGTAAAGAACCTAGGAGTTATTTGTTATATTTCCATTGAACAAACTAAGGGTAATATAGTCAATTTATTGTTAATTAATGCTAATAGATCAATTTCTTAATATGTGTAAAAATAGCCAAAAAATCACTTATAGTGGACCGGAGGGAGTACTTGTTTTGGGCGAACGACAACAAGGACTTAAAATGGATGGAACAATATTTATAAGTCAAACATATTTTATAATAGTAGTTTTTTTATATAGTTTTACAGTATGAAAATTTTATTCTAAAAAAATTAGACAATTGATATTCAAATTATGATAATATTAGTTTGATTTTCATACTCTTAGCCTAGGGTATAATTTATTAAACGGAAAAGAGCCAAATATATCCTTGTACTATGAGAAAAGGCTTAAATATACCCCTCGTTATGCTTTTGGTCCAAATATATCCCTGCCATTGTGCTATTCGTTCAAATATAACCTTCTTTCATTAAGTTCATCCAAGGTGAACATTGAATCCTACGTGTCACTGGTGGATGCCGTGTGGTTATTGACCTTGAGAAAACATACGATAAAGTTCCAAGAGAGGTCATGTGGAGGTGATTGGAGGTTAGTGGCGTTCCGATAGCGTACATTAGGGTGATTAAGGATATGTATGAGGATGTTAAGACTCGGGTGAGGGCTGCGGGTGGTGACTCGGACAATTTCCCTATGGTGATGGGGTTGCACCAGGGATCGGCTCTTAGCCCATTTTTGTTCGCCTTGGCGATGGATGTATTGTCGCGTCACATCCAAGGGTAGGTGCCATGGTGCATGCTATTTGCCTATGATATAGTGTTGATTGACGAGACGCGTAGCGGAGTTAACGCAAGGTTGGAAATTTGGAGACAGAATTTGGAGTCTAAAGGTTTCAAACTGAGTAAAACCAAGACAGAATACTTGGAGTGCAAATTTAGTGATATCAATGATGCAGACGTAGAGGTTAAGATTGATACTCAAGTTATCCCCAAGAGAGCGAATTTTAAATACCCAGACCACATATGTTGGGATCAAACTGGGTTTGTTGTTGTTGTTGTTGTTGTTATATGAAATATGCTCCATGACTTCGTGGTTATATCAACATAATCACTATACTTGTTTTAGCCTTGATAATATATTATTTGTTAAATACCCATCCATATTTATCTTTTTTATGTCCTTGCACACCTTGTTGATAAATTATGAACTCTAATTCGTGAAGAAACTTTGACATTATTGTTTGTGATTTTTACGGTACGTGTGGGCATGTTGGGCGGAGCGATATGGGTGCCATTGTGATATTCTTAGGCGGAGCTATACATGTGTCTATTGTGATATTTCCAGGGCAAAGCGATACAGGTGATTGGTGTGAGTCAAGGCGGACCAATATGGGTGTCTATTGTGATATTTTCAAGGCACAGCGATACAAGTGGCTATTGTGATATTTTCAGGGCGAAGCAATGTGGGTGACTATTGTGTTATTGTCAGGCGGAGTGATACTGGTGGCTATTGGTTCCTTGATAAAAATGTGGGCACAAGGTGCGATATATGTGTGTTTCTTTGTGATAACTTATCGTTGAACTATGCCTTTACTTGCATTGAATTGTTATCACTTATTCTGATGAGGTTGTTGCTACTTTTTTCTGCTATACTTTTGTTGTTAGCCTTGGATTTATTGCACATGTTATTTTGAGTAGTGAGTATCACGTGACTTGAACCTCTACTTCACTGAGGTAAATCTTGATACTTACTGGGTACCGACCGTGGTGGAATCATACTACACTTTTGCATCATGCGTGCAGATTCTGGAGCTGAGTGATAGGTTTAAGTTTAAGTTTCAACGATGACAATATTATCTTATGTTATATTTGCAGGACAAGCAAAAAGGAAAGAATGGAGATGCTACAAGATTTCTATAGGATTCGAAATAGCAAGTAAGGAAAGAATGAAGATGTTGTTACTACATTAATGGACAATCAAGAGAAGCAGATTGACTTGTCCTCAATCAAAGGAACTCAGATTGCCTATCATGGATAGTCAAATTAAGAAGATCATCATCAACTATTGCGCTCGTGAATTAAGCTCACTCCAGGCGTAAATGACTCCTTAATTCAAGTTGTGACAAGGAAGGTCACAATCGAATATGGGCTCTTCAAATAGCAAGATTCGAAGAGGCACCCCTTGGGTCAAATCCCTTAAATTAAGATCTTGTGCCTCTGATTTCGCTGAAGACTCAACGACTCTTTTCTCTCCTATAAGAAGGCTTATCTTTCAAGAAGAAGTTTGTGCAACTAAATACATTGTATTCTAAGTCTATCTACTTCTTATTTCAAACACTGTAATCCTTAGTTATCAGTGTCTCAAGAGATAGGGAGATCTAGAACACAAAAGAGAGTTGTGTCAACTATTCTGAACTCAAGTGTTGATATTGTTCGTTGTTGGTGAACGCGTTAAAACCATCTGTATTGTAACCTTTTCAAAGATCTTAAGGGAACCCTAGTGACCCAAGGGAAACTATATGTAAGTACCACAACGGTACCGAACAAGTATAAATCGCTGTGTGTTATTTACTTTTCTTTACTGCTTACTTTCATTCTGTGCTGCGGTCAGTCAACTAATACTTGTGTTAGTCGACTAAATTTTAAATAGTTAACAATTCACCCCCCTCTTGTACTTTCAATTGGTATCAGAGCAAGACTCACAAACTTTGCTTAACCGTTAGTGAGGAAAATATCATGGGATCCAATACTGCTGTAGGTGCTCTCTTTCAAGAAGGAACCTCTCAGGTTCGACCCCCTTACTTCAATGGTCAGCATTTCTCTCACTGGAAAGTTCGCATGGAAATGTATACTAAGTCATATGAAATCAAATTTTGGCGTGTGATCAAATAGGGAAATCTTCCAATTCCTCCCAAGAAGGATCCAAATGGTCAAGTCATCACATCCACTGATCCTCTTGACTTGGATGATTACACTGATGAACAAGCTGCTGTTATCACTGTTAATGCAAAAGCAAAAAATCTACTGTACAATGCTATTAATGGAGAAGAATATGAAAAGATATCTAGTTACGAGTATGCAAAAGAAATGTGAGATAAACTGGAAGTCACTTACGAAGGAACCAACAAAGTGAAGGAGACTAGAATAAACCTCTTGGTTCGGGACTATGAGTTATTTCAAATGAAGGATGGTGAATCTGTAGAAGAAATGTTTTCCAGGTTCAGCAAAATACTTGGAGACCTCAAATCATTTGGAAGACCTATTAAAAGTGGCGAACAAGTTAGAAAGATACTCAGAAGCACCCCTACAATTTGTCAACCAAAGGTCATTGCTTTGGAATGTCAAGATCTGGACAAAATTTCCTATGATGAGCTCATAGGTGACCAGATCGCTTTTGAGAAAACTCATCTTGACAGACAAATTCAAGAGAAGAAGAAAACTGTTGCTTTCAAGGCAACTGTGGCTGAACCAGAAAATGAAGATGAAGAAGAAGGAGGAGAACAAGATGAAAACATTGCAATGCTCTCTCAAGTTGTGACCAGCATGATGAGAAGAAACATAAATAACAAAAGAGGGAAGTCCAACTTCAGGAAAGGAAGGGTGAGTAATGAAGCTGATAAAAATGATGGAATATGTTATGAATGCAGAAAGTTTGGTCATATTCAAGTTGACTGTCCAGAATTAAAGAAGAAGCTTAGCAGAAACATGCAAAAAAAGAAAGCTTTTGGAGCATGGAGTGATGAGGAAGAACCTGATCACGAGGAAATTGCTAACATATGCTTCATGGCTCTAAGTGACAATGAAGAGTCAGGGGAACTTGGGCTAATGGAAGACAACAATGATGAGGAAGACGACTCAAGAGAACCTCGTTCACCGTCAAATGAAGAAACTAGTGAGGTACGTACTCCTTTATGACCTAATTGTTATGAA
Source organism: Nicotiana undulata (assembly GCA_005239495.1). Lineage (NCBI taxonomy): Eukaryota > Viridiplantae > Streptophyta > Magnoliopsida > Solanales > Solanaceae > Nicotiana > Nicotiana undulata. Next base: position 55,012 of record ML260331.1, on the reverse strand, counting down.
CTTCAAAAATTTATTGATATTGCTCTTACAGACATAGAAAGAGTAGTTAATGAGCTCAGAAAAGTCAAGAGAGAGAAAATAAGAGAGAGAGAAGAAAGACTAGGCCCTGAAACTAGAAGTGTGCGAAATTGAACGTGATATGCTTCAAGACGAAGTAAATGAACTCAAGCTTCAATTGAATGGCTTGCAAAGGACCACAAGTCTCAGTCCAGTCAAGTCAAATCAGACTGTTCATCACAAAAAGAAAACCGCTTGTTCTTTTTGTGGAAAATATTGCCATTGCAATAACAATAGTAGGAACAGAATTAGAGCTAAAAGCAGTTCTGGTAACTCTAACATCTCATTTTTCTCCTACTGTGGTAAAAGAGGTCACACCTCAAATCAATGCAGGTTCATGAACAACTGGATATGGGTCTGGAGACCAAAATCTTCAAATCAAACTAGCACTCAATAGTCTAACCATTTAGGACCCAAGCAGGCTTGGGTACCTAAAAATGAGTAATCTTGTTTGCAGGAACACCGCAAGAAGAATCGAAAAGGAAAATGGTTTCTCGACAGCGCGTGTTCCAGACATATGACGGGTGACAAGCAATTGTTCAAATCAGTCACCAAGCAAGATGGAGGAACAGTTACCTTTGGTGACAAATCCAAAGGAAATGTTATTGGTGTTGGAAAAGTTCCTTTAAGCTCAATATGTGATGTAGATGAAGTCTACTTAGTTGATGAACTTGGCTATAATCTTCTCAGCATCAGTCAACTGTGTGACAATGATTATGTGGTTCGTTTTAAGAAACATGATTGGTTTATAGAAGACGAATTAGGTAATATCATTCTCTCACGTAATAGAGATAGAAATGTCTATACCATAAAAAACTTAGAAAACTTTGGAGATCAAATTTGTCTTACTTCTATGATTGAAGATCACTGGGTTTGGCGTAGAAAACTTGGCCATGCAAGCATACATACCATTCAACAACTTTCCAAACAAGATCTTGTTATTGGTCTCCCAAAACTAGATTTTTCAAAAGATCATATCTGTGATGCATGTCAACTAGGAAAGCAAACTCGATCCTCTTTCAAAGTCAAAAACATTGTTTCTACCTCTAAACCTCTTCAATTGCTGCATATGGATTTATTTGGTCCTACTAGAACTGTTAGTATAGGAGGTAAGAAATATGCTTTGGTTATTTTATATGATTTTTCTAGATTTACATGGGTTATGTTTCGTAGTCATAACGATGATGCTCTAAAGAATTTTAAAGTTTTCTGTAAGAAGGTTCAACGAGAAAAGGGATATTATATCTCCACCATCATAAGTGATCATGGAGGAGAATTTGAAAGCAGAGCTTTTGAAAATTTCTACAATGATCAAGGAATCTCTCATAATTTCGCATCACCAAGATCTCCTCAACAAAATGGAGTAGTAGAGCGTAAAAACAGAACCTTGCAGGATATGGCAAGAACCATGATCGTGGAAAACTCTCCACCTCATCACTTCTGGGCAGAATCTGTGAGTACAACATGTCACATCATTAACAGATGTCTTATTCGACCAATTCCCAAAAAGACTCCCTATGAACTATGGAATGGTAAGAAACCAAACATCAGCTATTTCCACCCCTTTGGATGCAAATGCTTCATTCATAACAATGGAAGGATAATCTGGGTAAGTTTGATCCAAAGAGTGATAAAGGTATATTTCTTGGTTACTCTCCCTCAAGTAGAGCGTACAAAGTTTATAATAAGAGAACCTTATGTATTGAAGAATCTATTCATGTTGTTTTTGTTAATACTGAACCTCGCCCAAGGAATGAACATATTCCTGAAGATGAGTAAATCTCTTGAGCTCCAAAGTATGTTATTGTAGGTAAGGATCATCAAAATGAGTCAGCTAATCTACACACTCAACCAGCTGAAGTTCCTCCAGAAGATCTTGACCTACCCCAATCAGATCAGTCGACTATCAAAGAAAAGGTGTCTCCAGCAAATACTCCAAATGAATGGAAGAATCAACCAGGATATACTCACAAATTCATTATAGGAGATCCACAGGAGGGAATAACTACAAGGAGATATCAAAAGAACAAATCTCATGTAGCTCTCATTTCTCAAATTGAGCCCAATAAAGTGGATGAAGCTCTGAAGGATTCTCATTGGATTAGTGCTATGAAAGAAGAATTAGATTAGTTTGAAAGAAATAAAGCCTGGGAAGTAGTTCCAAAGCCTAAAAAATCTTCTGTTGTTGGAATTAAGTGGGTTTTCAGAAACAAATTGAATGAATCAGGACAATTGTTTGAAATAAAGCAAGACTGGTGGCCGAAGGTTACTCTCAACAGGAAGGAATCGACTATGATGAAACCTTTGCACCTGTGGCAAGACTTGAATCCATCCGAATTGTACTTGATTTCGCTGCTCACAAAGGATTCAAATTATTTCAAATGGATGTTAAAAGTGCATTCCTAAATGGTTATATCTATGAAGAAGTATACGTGAAGAAACCACCTAGCTTTGCAAATGCCACTTTTTCAAATCATATATACAAGCTGACTAAAGACATGTAAGGTCTCAAACAAGCTCCTCGAGCATGGTACAAAAGGTTAAGTTCTTTTCTTCTAAATCAAGGTTTCACACAAGGTAATATCGATACAACCCTTTTTATTAAGCAATCCAATTCAGGTAATCTTATTACTCAAATTTATTTAGATGACATTATCTTTGGTAGCCTTAACTTTGTTCTTTGTGAAGAAATTGCCCTTTCCATGAAAGAAGAATTTGAAATGAGCATGATGGGAGAACTGACCTTCTTCCTTGGGCTTCAAATCAAGCAGTCCCCTAAAGGGATTTTCATCATCCAAACCAAGTATACCAAGGAGCTCATCAAAAAGTTTGGGATGAAATGCTAAGGCTATTGGCACCCCAATAAGTCCAACTACCGTGCTAGATGAAGACAACAATGGAAAAATGGTTGATGAAACCATGTATAGAGGGATGATTGGATCTCTACTTTATTTAACTCCCAGTCGACCATATATTATGTTTAGTGTATGTAAATGTGATGGATTTTAATCGGCTCCTAAGGAATCCCATCTTACTGTTGTTAAACGTATTATTAGATATTTAATTGGTACTCTTGAGTTAGAACTATGGTATGCTCACTCTAACATTCTCTCTGAGAGGTTTTTCAGATGCTGATTTTGCAGGAGGTAAGATTGATAGGAATATTACCAGTGGGACATGTCAATTGCAAGGAAATGCATTAGTATCTTTGCACAACAAGAAATAAAATTGTGTTGCACTATCAACTACTGAGGCAGAATACCTAGTTATTGGAAGCTGTTGTACACAAGTTCTATGGATTATGCACCAACTTATTGATTATGATTTATCTCTTACTTCTACTCCTATTTTTTGTGACAACACTAGTGCTATCTGCTTATCTAAGAATTCTGTGCATCATTCTAGAGAAAAGCATATAGAAATCAAACATCATTTTATCCGTGATCATGTAGCAAAAGGTGATATTACTTTAGAGTTTATTAGTACTGATTCTCAACTTGCTGATATTTTTACAAAATCTCTTTTGGAAGAAAGATTCTGCATTCTCCGAAAAAAGATTGGCATTGTGCCAAATTTTTAAATCAAATATTTCCTTGAGTGTTTAAATTATTTTACACATTTTTAGAATATTTTATTTCCTTAATTATCTATGATCTAATTACTTTTCTGTGAAAGTGCAATTATTACAAGTATCGCCGATCAGTCACTTCTGAACCATCACTTCCGTCTGTACTTAACCCTTCCATTAACCAAGAACCCTTCCATTAACCAAGACGCCTCTTCGCTCTTCTCAAAATCCTCGATAAAAACCCTCCATCTCCGATACTCCTCTAATTTCCTACCAAACAACTCCTCACACTATGGCCAAAAGAAATCCCACCTCTGCAACCAGACGCAGTGAAGGTTTCAAAAACCTCTCAATACTGAAGAGCCTGTGGATGTGGAGTCATCCATTGACTCAGATTTCTCAGAACAGACAACGATAGCAACGCTTAATCTGAAAATCATCCTATTAGCCAGAAAAAGGCCGGCAACAGACCCATGGAGCAAACCCCTAAAAAGGCTGCATGCAAGAAAGGCAAGGTGGAACGCTTGGAATTTGGTCATGAGGACAAGCTAATCTTCTATGGCCCTAGTGAAAAGGCGAGGTTTGAGTCCTACAAGTCAAAATCCATTGCTTATGGACGCTCTGTAAGTCTCTCTCTTATGAAAAATCTTCATTCTGATGTGACTTCAATTTTCGATTTTCAGCACCTTTCCTCTTTATTTGACACTCTTGGAAACTCTGTGTATGAATAACCTGTGAGAATGTTTTATGCAAATCTTTTTGTGAATGAAAGATGATTTGGAATCTATGGGTTTAGGGACTAGATATGTTTTGGACTCCTACCAATTTGAAAAGATCTTTTCCGCCAAGCTTAGTGGGTATGATGTGTTTGTCCAAAATTCTTGGCCATAAGACTTTGAAGTGTCCTTTGATGAAGCAAAAACTATTTTGTCTGATACCCCCCTGACATTAGCCCCAAAAATCTTAAGTTTGAACACCATTTCCTGGACCACATGATTGCCACTACTTACCTTCCCAGATCTGGGTCCCTCAGTTCTTTGTCCACTAGAGATGTCTTTGTCCTCTATTGTCTGGTTAATAATAAGCATCTTGATTGATTTGTGTGGATTCGTCAATATATGCTTGAGAGATCAGGGATATATCCTCCTCTGCTGCATGTCTACCCTACGGTCTTCTTATCTCTAACATTCTGGAAGTTATGAAAGTAGACTTGGCACCATTTACACCAATGTACATCTCGAGTACTTATGATAAGACTTATTTTTCTATGATGGGGTACACTCTGGGTGATGATGGATGGGTTAAGCGAGCCAATGTTGAAAGTGCTCCAACGCTAGTTGATGTCCAAACCGATCAACCAGCTTCTCAACCGACTACCTCTCAGAATCTTCAATAAATTCAACATTACCTTGATGGAGTCAAGCTGCTACATGTGGAGATGAAATAACATGTAGATAAGATCAGGGATGTCACTAAGGAGACAAGTACAAATGTGGCCAAGCTTCGGATAGACATAGGAGCTACAAGGAGACAAGGAACCAGAGCTTTCAATTCCATGAGTGAAAAGATGGAAAAACGCGTCAAGGATGTTGAGAATTCCTATGACTTCTTATGCACCAAAGTGATCAACACCCTCAAATACTTCATGGGACAAATTTAATACCTCTGGATGTGCTGTTATGACAAACAATTTTTTGCTTATGCTTATTTTTGTTGGTGGTTTTTATTAGACAATTCTTTTGGTCTGTACTAACTAAGCCTCTTCTGAATACTCTACTGCTCTAACCACCTTATTAGTATGTACATTATATTCTATATTTCTCTGTGTGTTTCTCTTTCCTTTTTTATTGATGTACAAGGGGGAGAAAAAATGTGAGTAAACAACTCAGGGGAGATATGGGAACAACATAATCTCAGGAGGAGCAACAACTCAGGTTGAGAAACTCCTTAAAAAGGAAGTATCTTAAATTGAATTACTTTGTTTACTCCTTCTTGATTGTTATCATAAAAAATGGGGAGATTGATAGGTTTAAGTTTATGTTTCAATGATGACAATATTATCTTATGTTATATTTGCGGGACAAATAAAAAGGAAAGAATGGAGATGCTCGGCAAGATTGCTACAGGATTCGAAATAGCAAGTAAGGAAAGAATGAAGATGCTGTTACTACATTAATGGAAAATCAAGAGAAGTAGATTGACTCGTCCTCAATCAAAGGAACTCAGATTTTCAATCATGGATACTCAAATTAAGAAGATCGTCAGCAATTATTGCGCTCGTGAATTAAGCTCACTCAAGGCGTAAATGATTCCTTAATTTAAGTTGTGACAAGGAAGGTCATAATCGAATATGGGTTCTGATCGGCGCCAAACCTACACCACTATAGAGTAGCGAGGATGGTCGATGCAGTTTTACCCAACAAGGTCGGGATCGATTTCCACAGGGATTTAATTGATTTGGAGTTAGATATCTAACTAAATCTAGATGCGTGTGTTGTTCTTAATTGCACTTCCAAACATGATTGTGATTGTTTCTACTTCTAATTCTATACTATTGTATGCTAAGAGTAAGCTAAGTACAGTATTTTTTGTGATAGTTTTCAAGTGTTAAAAGGCACTGGGGTAGTGACTTCCGCCTAGGTGAATATCTCACGGTTATCGAGAATCTAGGGCAAGCTTGTTTTGATTGGGTTCGTAATATAACCATCACACACAAGTGATTACTCAATACCTCTCGGTAGTTTGAGTGACTTTTCCCAATTTGGCTGTCTCAAGTCCAAATGGGTGTTCATGAGACACAAGTGATATTGGCTCAAGTCGGGTATTACTATCTCTAGGTTTAACTCTTTAATTGGGGCTATCAATCTATTAAGTTCACCCCAATTCCTTGTTAGTCTAATTTTACTAGACTTAGTCCCTCTTTCTCAAGAAGAGCCTAAGTCATAAAGGCATGAATCAGTGTTTGCAACCACTAATTCTATAATTCTAGCATGAATTAGTCTAAATATCACTAATCCATAAACAATCAAGCCCTATAATTCAAGACCCATTAAATACCCACACAAGGGTTGGGTCACAACCCTAGCTATGGATTTAGATACTCATAATAGTATAAAGAGGAAATATAATCCATAATATTAAAGTAAAAGATGCAAATCTAAAGTTTGAAGGTATATCTTTTACAAAATTGCCCAAAAGGGAAAAAACAACCGTTCACGTGCTCAACAAAAACTAAACTTAACCTAAAATTGAAAAAAGGTCTATTTATACTAAGCCAAAATTTTTGGACAAAAATACCCCTGCGGAGGTTTTGTGGCCGCGTAATTCTGACCGTGGCCGCACTCTTGCTTTCGTGCCCGCGTAATTTTGATCAGTCTGTGTTTCTTCACATCTGGCTTTGGGTTGAGCCTTTTATAGCGGACCACATATTTTCCACCGCGTCCGCGTACTTTTGACGCGGACCTCCCTCTTCATTTTTGCACAACTTGCAAAGTCTCTAAACCTTAGCAAACGCGGTCCGCGGAATTCTAATTGCGGTTGCGCCAGCAATTTCGCGGCCGCCTCTTTCTGACGCGGTCCGCGTTGATATTTGTGCTCAAAACCACCTCTCTTATTTTCCATTTCGCGGACCGCATAATTGTGCCCGCGTTCGCATTGATAATTTCGCGGCCGCCCTTTTCTATCGCGGTTCGCGTTTGTCACGACCCAAATCCTAATTCGGGTCGCGATGGCGCCCAACAACGGGGTTAGGCAAGCCAATATAGAAAACACTAAATGATATCCCTTTGCCCGTATGATCTAAACACGTCGGAAATTACCAATTTTAAACAATTAACATAATGCTAGCATGATACGACATAAACATCATAAAAATATGAAGGCACAGGGCCAAACCGAAGCACATATATAGATACACCCCAAACCCAAAATACAAACTGCGTGTGTGCCAGGAACTAGTGTCACGGGCAACTACTGAATATACAATGACTACAATATACACAGAGTCTCAGTCTGAATGAAATAGACAGAGAATATAACAAAAGAAACTCCAGGGTGCTGCTAGGAAGTCGCCGGGAAAGCAGCTCACCGTGAAGTATGACCACACTATCAATATCTAGCACCGGCCTGATAATCAGACGTACCAGCCTCCTGACCTGTACAGTCAAGTACAGAAAAGAAAAGAAAGTGCATCATGAGTACATAAATGAATATGTACCCAGTGAGTATCTCGTCTAATCTCGAAGAAGTAATGACGAGAGGTCGACTCGATGCTCACTAAGGTCCAACAGTTAACATAAAGCAGAATATAAGGAAGACAGTAGACATGTAAGCAATATATCACAATGAAGTAAACACAAGGTTTTCAGGTAAGTACTGAAAGCAAATGACAATTTCCACTTTCTCTTCTTCCCAATACTGCCTTAAATCATAAATCAGGAAACAACACCAAATAGTCATGCGCACACAAGGATAAGACAACATGCTGGAGTCATAAGGAAGAATAGCTATGCACTGCCGGGGATCGAGCGGCCCGTACCAAGAGTGCATGCCTACCAATAATCATGCCTACGCACTGCCGGGGATCAACCGACCCGTACCAAGAGTGCAGCTATCAATGTAATCATATCATATCATAGTGAAGAATAGCAATGCACTGCCGGGGATCGACCGGCCCGTACCAAGAGTGCGTCTATCAATGTAATCATATCATAGTGTAACTTCGTCCATGCACTGCCGGGGATCGACCGGCCCGTACCAAGAGTGCATTATTAATTAAATCCTGGTGCACTACCGGGGATCGACCGACCCTTACCAAGAGTGCACTATAAAATCCGCTGTGGCGTACGGCCCGCTCCCCTAAGAGTGAAGGAAGATTTACATATCGCTCGCGGGATGTAAATGGCAAAGTGACAACATGCGCACACAAAACATCAAGTCTACTTCACTTATCAAATCTTTCCAAATATTTAATCAATNAGAATACAAGGCATGCTGTGGTCCTAAACTACCCGGACATAACACATGTAGTCGCTACGTACGAACTCTCGTCACGTGGTACGCACGTAGCCCCCAAAATCAAATACAACAACACATAGAATACCTATGGGGACATTTCCCTCTTACAAGGTTAGAAAGGAGACTCACCTCGTGACGATATCACCCCTCGGATCAAGGATGCGCCCGAATCTCCGAAATCTACTCTCGACGGCTCACAACTAGCCAAACATGGTATAATTGATTTAATTTCAGTTCCAAGAAAGAGAATTAACAAGAAATCCTAAAATTAAGCATTCTTGAAGGTTTTTGGAATTTCGACCCCGGGCCCACACGTTCGGATTTCGAAAATTCTTGAAGGAATCAATTACCCGGAGTCTAAGGATCATAATTATGCAAGTCCTTGCTAGAATTCATGGCAAAAATGAGTAATTCATAATTTCCCAAAATCCCTAAATTTCTATCAATTTCTATGAATTTTTAGGATAATTAGAAGGGAATTTCATTAGGAATTGATGTTAAAATCATGAAAACTAAGGAATTAACTTACCTTGATGACAATGGTGGAACACCCTCTTGAAATGCTCTCAAACCTTGAGGAGGAAGATGAAAATGGAGGAAAAATAGGTTGGGTCCCGTATTAAAATATACTGCCCAGCTGATCGTACTATGCGATGGCAGCTGGGCCAGTGCGTTCGCTCAGGGAAATTGCCCAGGGCCCTCAAGAAGAATAGTGCGATCGCAGCTGAAGTCTGGCGATCGCAGAGAGTAGCAGGCAGGGGGGGGGGGTAGGCAGCTTTGTGCGATCGCGGGAGGTGAGGGCTGCGATCGCGGAGAACAAAAAGGGCACAGTCAAAACATACCTAGTGCGATCGCGGATAGACCTTTGCGATCGCACATGTCATTCTCCCACCGTAGGTCCAACCTCTTGTGCGATCGCAACTGATTGCCTGCAAACGCACTGAAGAAAACCAGACAGAAAATTCTGGTGTTTTGGAATTAACTTCGAGGGGTCCGAAACTCACCCGAGCCCCTCGGGACCCCGTTCAAAGACACCAACAAGTCTGTATTCATGATACGGACTCGCTCGAACTTCCGGAACATGAAAAACAACAACGAAACTCAAAATTCAACCCCAAAACCAAATTGAATCAACTTAAGAACTTAAGAAATTCTAGAATTCACTTCAATGCGCCGAACGGGTCTATACTACTCGGAATGACTTCAAATTTTGCAGACAAGTCATAAATGACATAACAGAACTATTCCCGGTCTCGGAATTGCATTCGGACCTCGGTAGCATAAAATCACATTCCAAACCAAATTTCAAGTTCTATGAAAATCCTCAAAACTTCACTAACTCTAAATTTCCCATTTTGATCCGAAACCCGTCAAATCAAGTCCGTTTCTTACCAAATTTCACAGATAACTTAAATAACACATATTGAACATGTTCCAGGCTTCGGACCCATAATACGGGCCCGGCAGCACAGGTTTCACATCAAGGTTCATTTTCATAAGCCTTTATTATTTTCAGAAAATAATTTTCCTTAAAAATTCATTTCTCGTACTTGGGTCCTCGGAATTCGATTCTGGACATACTCCCAAGTCCCATATTTTTCTACGGACCTTCCGGGACTGTCAGATCACGGATCTGGGTCCGTTTACCAAATATGTTGACCAAAGTCAACTTTATTCAATTAATTAACATAAATTCAACTCTTTATCAAGTTTCCACATAAAGGCTTCCCGGCTACGTGTACGGGCTACGTACGCATATCGAGGTGAGATTGACGGAGGCTTTCTGGGCCTCGGAACACAGTCATAATTAAATTTACATAAGATGACCTTTTGGGTCATCACAATCTCCCCCTCTAAAACAAATGTTCGTCCTCGAACGGATGTAGCATCGTACCTGAAGTGCTGAATAGCTGTGGATACCTGCTCCGCATGTCCTCCTCAAACTCTCAGGTCGCCTTATCGACTGGTTGGCCCCTCCACTGGACCTTAACCGCAGAAACTATCTTGGACCTCAACTGGCGGTCCTGCCTATCAATAATAGCAACTGGCTCCTCCTCGTAGCCCAACTTCTCATCTAACTGAATAGTGTTGTAATCAACCTCATGCGAGAAGTCGGCGTGATACCTCCGAAGCATGGATACGTGAAAAACTGAATGGACTCCTGATAAGGCTGGAGGTAAAGCAAGCTCATAGGCAACCTCTCCGATCCGCCTCAACACCTCGAAAGGGCCTATAAACCTGGGACTCAGCTTGCCCTTCTTCCCAAATCTCATGACGCCCTTCATCGGAGAAACCTTCAACATAACCTTATCTCCCTCCATAAATGCTATATCACGTGCCCGCTGATCAGCGTAGCTTTTCTGTCTAGACTGAGCTGTGTGGAGCCTCTCCTGAATAACCTTCACCTTCTCCAAGGAATCTCTCACCAAATCTGTGCCATATAACTTGGCCTCGCTAGGCTCAAACCACCCGTTAGGAGAACGACATCGCTGACCATATAAAGCCTCAAATGGAGCCATCTCGATGCTGGACTGATAACTATTATTGTATGCAAACTCCGACAATGGTAGGAACTGGTCCCACTGACCTCCAAAGTCAATCTTACAAGCCCTGAGCATATCCTCCAAAATCTGAACTGTACGCTCTGACTGGCCATCAGTCTGAGGGTGAAATGCTGAACTGAGGTCTATCTGAGTACCCATATCGCTGTGCAAAGCTCTCCAGAAGTGCGAAGTGAACTGAGGACCTCAATCCGATATAATAGACGCCGACACACCATGCAATCGGACAATCTCTTGAATGTAAATCTGAGCCAGCCTCTCTGTCATATAAGTAGTAGCCACATGAATGAAATGCACCGATTTGGTCAATCTATCCACAATGACCCAAACCGCGTCAACCTTCCGCAAAGTTCGAGGCAACCCAACCACGAAGTCCATGGTGATGCGCTCATATTTCCACTAAGGAATAGGCATCTGCTGAAACAAGCCCCCTGGCCTCTGGTGCTCGTACTTAACCTGCTGACAATTAAGACACCTGGCCACATACTGAACAATGTCCTTCTTAATCCGCCTCTACCAGTAATGCTGCTTCAAATCACGATACATCTTCGTCGCTCCTAGATGAATAGAATACCGAGAACTGTGCGCCTATGCTAGAATCCTCTCCCTCAGGCCATCAATATTTGGAACACACAATCGGCCCTGAAGTCTCAAAACACCATCCTCGCCCAAGGTAACCTCATTGGCCTTACCCTGGACCACCGTATCCCGAAGCTCTACCAGACATGGATCATCAAATTGTCGAGCCTTAATCTCACCCAACAATGAAGACTGAGCAACCACATGAGCCAGAACTCGACGAGGCTCTGAAAGGTCCAATCTCACCAAGAGATTGGCCAAGGAATGAATGTCCAGGGCTAAAGGTCTCTCCTCAGCTGTAATGTAGGCCAAACTACCCATACTCGCTGCTCTCCTGCTCAAAGCATCCGCTACTACATTCGCCTTGCCCGGGTGGTATAAAATAGTAAGATCATAGTCCTTTAACAACTCAAGCCACCTCCGCTGCCTCAAATTAAGGTCCCTCTGCTTAAGCAAGTACTGCAAACTGCGGTGATCAGTGTAGACCTCACATGATACACCATACAAGTAGTGCCGCGCGCCAAATCTTCAAAGCATGAATAATCGCCGCCAACTCTAAGTCGTGTACAAGATAATTCTTCTCATGAACCTTCAGCTGCCGTGAATCATATGCAATAACCCTGCTATCCTGCATCAACACACATCCGAACCCGACGCATGAAGCGTCGCAATATACCATATACATCCCTGACGCGAAAGGCAATGATAGAACTGGTGCTAAAGTCAATGGTGCTTTGAGCTTCTGAAAGCTCGCCTCACAATCGTCTGACCATCGAAACGGAGCATTCTTCTAAGTTAACCTAGTCAGTGGTGCTGCAATAGAGGAGAATCCCTCCACGAATCGACGGTAATAGCCCGCTAAAACCAGAAAACTCCTGATCTCTGAAGCTGAAGTAGGACGCGGCCAACTCTGAATTGCCTCAGTCTTCTGTGGATCAACCTTGATACCCTTACCGGACACCACGTGCCCCAAAAATGCCACAGACTCCAACCAGAACTCGCACTTGGAGAACTTAGCATATAGCTTCTGCTCTCTCAAGGTCTGAAGCACGACTCTCAAATGTTGCTCGTGCTCACCAAGGCTCCGTGAGTAGATCAGTATATCGTCAATGAAAACAATAACGAAGGAGTCGATAAACGTCCTGAACACCCTATTCATCAAGTCCATAAATGCTGCTGGGGCATTGGTCAAGCCAAAGGACATCACTAATAACTCATAATGGCCATATCTGGTGCAAAATGCCGTCTTTGGAACATCAGAAACCCGAATCTTCAACTGGTGATAACCCGATCTCAGATCAAACTTAGAAAACACACGAGCACCCTGCAACTGGTCAAACAAATCATCAATGTGCGGCAGAGGATACTTATTCTTGATGGACACCTGATTTAGCTGACAATAGTCAATGCACATCCGCATAGACCCATCCTTCTTCTTCACAAATAAGACTGGAGCACCCCACGGCGACATACTCGGCTTGATGAACCCCTTGGACAACAACTCCTCAACCTGCTCTTTCAACTCCTTTAGCTCCTTAGAAGCCATACGATAAGGGGGAATGGAAATAGGCTGAGTATCTGGAGCCAAATCAATACACAAGTCTATATCTCGATCTGGAGGCATGCCTGGAAGGTTTGAAGGGAACACATCCGGAAATTCTCGAACAACAGGCACTGAATCAATGGTAGGAGACTCGGCGGTGGTGTCCCGCACAAAAGCAAGATAAGCTAAGCAACCCTTCCCAACCATGTGCCGAGCCTTCATATAGGAAATGACCCTGCTGAATGCACTAACTGAAGAACCCCTCCATTCTAACCTCGGTGACTCAGACATGGCTAACGTAACTATCTTAGCATGGCAATCCAACACGGCATGATAGGGAGATAGCCAATCCATGCCCAAAATAACCTCGAAATCAACCATATCAAGCAATAACAGGTCGACTCTAGTCTCAAGTCCACAGAAGGTAATCACACAAGATCGGTAGACCCGGTCTACCACCACAGAATCGCCTACAGGAGTGGACACATACAAAGGAGAACCCAAGGTCTCACGAGGAACATCTAGAAAATGAGCAAACAATGCTGAGATATATGAATACGTAGACCCTGGATCAAATAACACTGAAGCCTCCCTACCACAGACTGAAATAATACTTGTAATCACGGCGTCTGAGGCCACTGCGTCTGATCTGGCCGGAATAGCATAGAATCTGGCTGAAAAACCTGAAGACTGAGCTCCCCCAAGGCGAGCTGGAGCTGAATGACCCCCTCCTGACTGGCCTCCTCCTCTAGGAAGAACCCTGCCAACCTGACCCCCACCCCTAGGTGGTCGAACTGCTGGTGCTGAAATCATAGGCTAGTGACTCTGCTGCACGGCCTTGCCCCAATACCTGGGACACTGCCTGATCATATGGTCCAGCGCCCCACACTCGAAACAACCTCTAGATGCCTTAGTCTGTTGTCACGAAGAAGAAGAACCCTGAATAGCTCGAGGGCGGTAAGAATCATCTGACAAGGCACTGAAATAGGAACCGGAGGATCTCTGACAGCTGGAGTAACCGCTGGTGGATGGTAAGAGCGCTATGGCATGGCACTAAACTGAGGCCTCGCTGAAATACCCCTAGGAGGTAGTGGAGGTGCTGAATATGAAGGCCTACTGAACTGGCCGCCTCCGAACTGACCTCTGCCCCTAGCTGGAGCACCCCTGAAGTCACCTGTGAACCTGGACCTCTTGTCCTGCTAACCCTGCTGACCTGGCTGACCCTGCTCCCTGCTCCTAGTACGGTAACCCTCAATACGTCGAGCTATCTCGAGTACAAGCTGGTATGGGGTACCCATCTCTACCTCTATGGCCATGGAGGTCCTGATACCCGGATGTAAACCTGCCACAAATCGCTGCACCCTCTCGGCATCAGTGGGCAATATCATAAGAGCATGGCGAGATAACTCTGAAAACCTCGCCTCATAATCCATCACAGACATCTGCCCATGCTCTAACCTCTCAAACTGACCCCGAAGCTCCTCTCTCTCGGACGGTGGAATGTATCTATCCAAGAATAGTTGAGTGAACTGACTCCAAGTAACAGAAGGAGAATCCACTGATCTGCTAAGAACATATGACTGCCACCAGCGGCGAGCTCTGCCCTCAAGCTGAAAGGTGGTGAAGTCCACCCTATGTGACTCTAGTATCCTCATATTGTGCAGTCTGTCCCTGCACCTGTGTATGAAATCCTGGTCATCCTCACCCTTCTCACCCCCGAAGACTGGAGGGCGAAGTCGGGTCCATCTATCAAGCATCTTCTGCTGGTCACCCTCTGCGACTGGCCTGGGATCTGGCTGTGCTACGATAGGATGAACTCCACCCACGGGCGGTGTACCCGGAGTGTGATGTGCTGCTGCCTGTCCGGTGGCCTGAGCGGTAGGGGTCTGAACTCCCCCTCCCGCCTGGGAAGTAGCAGGGTCTGCTGGAAGTACACCTGCCTGGGACATAGTGTCCATAAATCTCAACATGCGGCCCATGACCTCCTGGAAGCCTGGCGCCGTCATAAAATCCGCTGGAGTAGGAGCAACTGGAGGCAACTCATCCTGCTCCTCGATAATAGGATCCTCAAGCGGTGAAACTGGTACAGCTCTGGGACGCCCTCGTCCCCTACCTCGAACTTGAGCCCTACCCCTGCCCCTACCACGACCTTGAGCGGCGGGGGTAGCGGCCTCCCCTGGATCAGGAACATGAGAAGCACGCGTCCTCACCATCTGTGAGAGAGTAGAAGATTAATTTGAGTACATCATAGATTGCACGATTGGATCTGAACAAGGAGGAGTTTGTTAACACCCTATAGCCTCCTAAAGATAAGTACAGATGTCTCCGTACCGATCCGCAAGACTCTACTTGGTTTGCCCGTGACTCGTGAGACAACGTGAACCTAAAGCTCTGATACCACGTTGTCACGATGCAAATCCTAATTCGGGTCGCGATGGCGCTCAACAACAGGGTTAGGCAAGACAATATAGAAAACACTAGATGATATCCCCTTGCCCGTATGATCTAAGCATGTTGGAAATTACCAATTTTAAACAATTAACATAATGCTAGCATGATACGACATAAACATCATAAAAATATGAAGGCATAGGGCCAAACCGAAGCACATATATAGATACACAACCCAAACCCAAAATACAAACTGCGTGTGTGCCAGGAACTAGTGTCACGAGTGTCACGGGAAACTACTGAATATACAATGACTACAATATACACAGAGTCTCAGTCTGAATGAAATAGACAGAGAATATAACAAAAGAAACTCCAGGGTGCTGCTAGGAAGTCACCGGGAAAGCAGCTCACCGTGAAGTATGATCACACTATCAATATCTAGCACCAACCTGATAATCAGACGTACCAGCCTCCGGATCTATACAGTCAAGTACAGAAAAGAAAAGAAAGTGCAACATGAGTACATAAATGAATATGTACCCAGTGAGTATCCCGTCTAATCTCGAAGAAGTAGTGACGAGAGGTCGACT
>ML260331.1:12922-38643 GCA_005239495.1 Nicotiana undulata | reverse complement strand
ACAGTAGACATGTAAGCAATATATCACAATGAAGTAAACACAAGGTTTTCAGGTAAGTACTGAAAGCAAATGACAATTTCCACTTTCTCTTCTTCCCAATACTGCCTTAAATCATAAATCAGGAAAAAACACCAAATAGTCATGCGCACACAAGGATAAGACAACATGCTGGAGTCATAAGGAAGAATAGCTATGCACTACCGGGGATCGAGCGCCCTGTACCAAGAGTGCATGCCTACCAATACTCATGCCTACGCACTGCCGGGGATCGACCGGCCCCTACCAAGAGTGCGTCTATTAATGTAATCATATCATATCATAGTGAAGAATAACTATGCACTGCCGGGGATCGACTGGCCCGTACAAAGAGTGCATACTTAACAATAATCCTGCCTACGCACTGCCGAGGATCGACCGGCCCGTACCAAGAGTGTGTCTATCAATGTAATCATATCATAGTGTAACTTCGTCCATGCACTGCCGGGGATCGACCGGCCCGTACCAAGAGTGCATTCTTAATTAAATCCTGGTGCACTGTCGGGGATCGACCGGCCCGTACCAAGAGTGCATTCTTAATTAAATCCTGGTGCACTGTCGGGGATCGACCGGCCCGTACCAAGAGTGCACTATAAAATCCGCCGTGGCGTACGGCCCGCTCCCTTAAGAGTGAAGGAAGATTTACATATCGCTCACAGGATGTAAATGGAAAAGAGACAACATGCGCACACAAAACATCAAGTCTACTTCACTTATCAAATCTTTCCAAATATTCAATCAATGAAATACTCAGACATAACAATGATATATCAAGCAAGAATTTATAACATAGAAGTCATTTCAAGGCAGAATACAAGGCATGATGTGGTCCTAAACTACCCAGACATAACACATGTAGTCGCTACGTACGGACTCTCGTCACGTGGTACGCACGTAGCCCCCAAAACAAATACATACAACACATAGAATACCTATGGGGACAGTTACCTCTTACAAGGTTAGAAAAGAAACTCACCTCGTGACGATATCACCCCTCGGATCAAGTATGCGCCCGATTCTCCGAAATCTACTCTGGACGGCACACAACTAGCCAAACATGGTATAATTGATTCAATTTCAGTTCCAAGAAGGAGAATTAACAAGAAATCCTAACATTATGCATTCTTGAAGGTTTTTGGAATTTCGACCCCGGGCNCTCGACGGCTCACAACTAGCCAAACATGGTATAATTGATTCAATTTCAGTTCCAAGAAGGAGAATTAACAAGAAATCCTAACATTATGCATTCTTGAAGGTTTTTGGAATTTCGACCCCGGGCCCACACGTTCGGATTTCGAAAATTCTTGAAGGAATCAATTACCCGGAGTCTAAGGATCATAATTATGCAAGTCCTTGCTAGAATTCATGGCAAAAATGAGTAATTCATAATTTTCCAAAATCCCTAAATTTCTATCAATTTCTATGAATTTTTAGGATAATTAGAAGGGAATTTCATTAGGAATTGATGTTAAAATCATGAAAACTACGGAATTAACTTACCTTGATGACAATGGTGAAACACCCTCTTGAAATGCTCTCAAACCTTTAGGAGGAAGATGAAAATGGAGGAAAAATGGCCTGGGTCCCGTATTAAAACGCACAAGGCAATTGCCCAGGGCCCTCAAGAAGCATAGTGCGATCGCAGCTGAAGGCTGGCGATCACAGAGAGTAGCAGGCAGGGGGGGGGGTAGGCAGCTTTGTGCAATCGCGCGGGGTGAGGGCTGCGATCGCGGAGAACAAAAAGGGCTCAGTCAAAGCATACCCTGTGCGATCGCGGATAGTCCTGTGCGATCGCATAGGTCATTCTCCCACACCAGGTCCAACCTCTTGTGCGATCGCAGCTGATTGCCTGCAAACGCACTGAAGAAAACCAGACAGAAAATTCTGGTATTTTGGAATTAACTCCGAGGGGTCCGAAACTCACTCGAGCCCCTCGGGACCCCGTTCAAAGACACCAACAAGTTTGTATTCATGATACGTACTCGCTCGAACTTCCAGAACATGAAAAACAACAACGAAACTCAAAATTCAACCCCAAAACCAAATTGAATCAACTTAAGAACTTAAGAAATTCTAGAATTCACTTCAATGCGCCGAACGGGTCTATACTACTCGGAATGACTTCAAATTTTGCAGACAAGTCATAAATGACATAACGGAACTATTTCCAGTCTCAGAATTACATTCGGACCTCGGTAGCATAAAATCACATTCCAAACCAAATTTCAAGTTCTATGAAAATCCTCAAAACTTCACTAACTCTAAATTTCCCATTTTGATCCGAAACCTGTCAAATCAAGTCCGTTTCTTACCAAATTTCACAGATAACTTAAATAACATATATTGAACCTGTTCCGGGCTCCAGATCCATAATACGGGCCCGACAGCACATGTTTCACATCAAGGTTCATTTTCATAAGCCTTTATTATTTTTAGAAAATAATTTTCTTTAAAAATTCATTTCTCGGACTTGGGTCCTCGGAATTCGATTCCGGGCATACGCCCAAGTCCCATATTTTTCTACGGACCTTCCAGGACCATCAGATCATGGATCCGGGTCCGTTTACCATAAATGTTGACCAAAGTCAACTTTATTCAATTAATTAACATAAATTCAACTCTTTATCAAGTTTCCACATAAAAGGCTTCCCGGCTACGCGCCCGGGCTGCGCACGTGAGATTGACGGAGGCTTTAGGGGCCTCGTAACATAGTCATAATTAAATATACATAAGATGACCTTTTGGGTCATCACAGCGTTCCACAACTTTTGCCTAGCCTTGGTTTGTGTTCAAGTTTTGACTTCTTTATGAGTTGATTATGGCTCCTTTGGCACATTTTGAACATATCCTGCAAGCAAGCATATTAAGTTAGTTTCTGGGAATACATTCATGCATTTTGGACCAAAACATAAGTAAAAGAGAGCAAATAATAGGCTAAAATCTCTACTTATCAACTCCCCCAGACTTAAGCTTTTTCTTGTCCTCAAGCAAACAAGGTAATTCCCACCTCCACAAGAAAAAGAAAAGGATATTTTAGTTGGCCTAAGGTGACTCCATCAAGCATCAATTGGGACTAACAATTACCCTCAACACAAACGAATTATCAACAACATCATACTATGACCGTTTGAGTTCTATAGTTCTAATGTGACACTAGAGCATCAAGAGTTGACTCAATTCATCAAGGAAGCTCGCTCTCTCGCGTAGGTCATTGTGGATACCAAACTCCTCCTCATATACTCTCAATGAGCCAATCTCATTTTTTAAAATGTAGCACTCAAATAAAGGATTGTGAAGAAGTGCGCTTATCACTCTCAAAACAATGCCACAAGTCCGGATCTAAGTACCATAAGCTTTCCCCTTATGTAAATCACCACTAATGTAATCTCACTAAACTTGAAATCATATAAGGCTTTAGCGGGAGTAATGAAGGCTTTTTGGATCAAGGTAGGACATAATGAACTATGATGGTTTCATCTTTCCTTAAGCACTCCATTTTTTCATTTCAGATCATACTTTCTTGACTCTTTGAGTCATTTTCTTCTTCCTTAGGGGAACTAGAGAGACACACTATCACTCTTTATTATCCATGACAATCATTTTTCTCCTTTCTCATCATTCCATGCTTTTCAACATTGCGTTCTTTGAATCCCTTCAACCTTCACTTTCTTTTTGACATATTTCTTTTTTGGTTTTTCATTCTTTTCTTTGCCTTTCCTTTTCATCAATTCTTTTTCTTTTTAACCCTTTATCACTTTAAAATTTTTGTCTCCCCCAAAATTATGCTCTTGCCAATTCGTTCATCATGGATGCTAAGGAAAGATTGGGTTCCAAGAGGGTCATTATAAAACGGATAAAGGCTTGTAATGTGGCTATTGAATGAAAAAGGCTTAGGCTCAAAGGGGTTGACTAGGGGTATCATATTGGTAGGCTACAGAATATTTCAAAGTTCAAATGGGACCAAGGAGAGCCTAAAATCACTTCTCAAGTCGAGCTACACTTAGGATTTCGCCTAGACAAACATTCAGGGCAAGTTCTAGACTTATTGGCACGGGACTTGGACTTGCAATTCAATACCTCACCTCTCAAGCTACTGAATTGTTAAACAGAACAGAGTCGAGGGCCCACAACAAACCTAACTAAGATTGAAGATCACAGATGGCTCAAAGAAACCACTCGATGATAGTTTTAGTCAACTCAAGAGTCTAAAGGTCACTACTAGAGCTATTCTTTGTCAATCAACTTGTCTCTAACCATGAGGTCGAAGGTAAATGTGTTAGTACCAAGTGAAAACTGCTTGAGGCACTTTTATTCATTACTACTATATATTAAAACAAAAAAGAAAACGGACTCAATCCCTTAAGAATGTTGTCACGCCATCCATCGTTGGGAAGAGCCACCTGGTTCACACAACATCCACCTTTGGAAAGAACCGTGGCATTAAGAAAACCAAAGGCTTATTGATCACGCAAAATGCAAAAAGAAGCTAAAAACTCAAAAATAAGCTACTAAAGGAAATAAGAAGCTAAACTATTAAGGAAAAATACAAAAGAAGTTATGAAGTAAACTACGGGAAGCAATATGAATATGTACAATAATGGAGTGAAACGAATATATACCAAATGGAAATGAATATATACATGGAATGATAAAGTTATATACATACCAAAAGTGAAAAATAACGAAAGTCAAAATACGATAAGTAAAAATAAAGAGAAATAGTATCATAGTTATTACATGCCGATGTCATCAAATCAAAATAGACCATCCCCAAATAAAAGATAACATTGTCCTCAATTCTAATAGCAAAATAAGATCAGGGAAGGTATAGAGAGTAAAGAAAACTCCCTATGTGGTCTATGTATGCATGGGGTCAGGCACACTAGTGAGGTCCTGGGACTGCATAGGCTCATCAGCTCCCTCCGGGTCCTCTAGCTGGATCTCCAAATCCTCTGATTGGGGGACCCAATCCTCTCACTGGTTCTCTGTCTACTTCATGCTCTACTGCCTGTGCTGCTGGGACGGTCTCCTCCATAAGCAAGTTCAGTGGGATATCTCCGGCAAAAGTGAACTTCTCTACCTCCTTCTTCAGCTTCTCCACTAACTCCTTTGAGGCCTGAGTCTTTCTCATCTTTTTGACCTGGTTTCCCAGCTCCTTTATCACCTTGCCATGAGTATCCTATGTCTAAAGAAGTTACTTTTGGTTGTACAAGAGCTTCTTATGGTTGTCCAGAAGCTCCTTCAATGAATCCTCCACTGATGGAGGTACTTGAAGCTGTGTTGGGGCTGCCTGTGCTGCGACTGCACTGGATAAGACAGACAACTTTGATGTAGCTGCCTGCATCCAGTTGTTGATGCTGGATAATGTCTGAGTAACACACAATGTAGTTTAAGGGTAAGTGGAATATGAGGGCACAACCAATAGGGCGGTGATGGAAGGCCTGGATGAAGGAGGAGGCATGGCAGTTGAAGAACCCTCTGCTGTGGAAGGCTCTGAACCACTGGCCACAACCCTTGGCTCTTCAGAATGGATAATGGAGGTAGTGGCTTTTCCTTTGGCCTTCCGGTTGTCTTCTCCTTGAAGGCTGTACTAGGAGAAGGGCTTCTTTGGCTTCACGTTTGTGTCATAGTGCCTCCCCTCTACCCCTTGGTCCTCTAGATACATAGTGATGAAGTTGGGGTAGGTGTATGACCTTTCTTCCTTTCCGGTTGCTTTGGATATGTTTTGGGCCATGAGGTTCCCCACATTTATAGGGTACCCGCCATGATGGAATCTATGAGGATCGCCCGGGAGAGTGGGATGTCACAGTCATGCTGGGACGGATCAAGCCGGATACATACAAAGGTGCACCACCCTTTGGCTTCAAAGCTAAGGGTGTTTTTGGCGATTGGGACTCCAGGTGTAAGCCAGGCCGGGGTTGTCTCTGGGAGGGCTATCACCTCTGCTATCCATGGATGGGTTGCTTCATCTAATGCCACCTTCTCTAAGTATTGAACTTCTTCCACATCTTCAAACTCGGCATATGTGTTCAATATGTTTCCATCAAACTGATCTTCCGGTTTCGTACCTTAGTCACAGTGGTGCCCTTTTTTATGTGGGCAACATTAGCGTAGAACTCCTTGACTAGGTACTCATTTGTGTCCGGCAACTTGCTAGTGAAGTACTTCCACCCCTTTCTTTCCTCAAATTGTCTCTTCACATTAGGATTGCGAGGGAGAAGGTCTCTCTCTATGAATTGTTGCTCAATGGTGAGTGACCTTTGTGGCCACCATTCCCGGAATTTCTGGTAGGCCTTCTCACTCACGAACCTATCTTTCCATATTGCGGGCTTCCTTGACCTGGTCAACCCCCTCCCCCCGCATAGGTATCACCTCCTTTCCCGTCATCCGGGACCTCTTCTTCATCATCAACATCAATAGGAGCAACTGTTGAGGTCGGAGTTGTAGCAGGTGGAAGATGGTGCTGAAGTCTCGCTACCTCCTTCTGAGCCATCAGACGACTCATACGAGGAGGTAGGTTGATTGACAAGGCGGAAGGGTTGTGATTGAGCCTCTGGTTGTTGTGCAGAATCCCCCTCCGAAATCTCCCGGGATGGGAGATATTCACTTGTGTCGGATGAGTCGGTAGGAGGTCTTGTGAGGGTTTGCTTCTTGTTTATGATTCTTTGAGCTGCTAAGGGCAAATCCTACTTTCCTTTGCCCCGGCCTCGGAAGGATACCGCCCTCCCTTTTGATTTGTCTGCTCCTCTACGAGATCGCACCATTATCTGCAACACATAAGTAGTGAAAGACAATTAGAATTGGGATTCACTCTTGCCTTAAAATAGTACAAATGAAATGAACACAGTGCTTCTCAAAACAGGGCACCGCGGACCGTGAAAAAATGAACGAGGCCGTGGAAGGCCCATCGTGGACCGCAGAAAAGTGAACGCGGCCGCGAAGAGGTTAGGTTCAGATTACTAACTCTCTGATCTTGGTCGAACGCGGAACGCGAAATAATGAATACGGACGCGAAAGACCAAACACGGTCCGCGGAAAAATGAACGCGGTCGGAGAAGCAATTATTACACTCTCTAAAGTTCAAGAGCAAAGACCGCGAAGTCTTGGCCGCGGCCGCGAAAGACCAAACGCGGACCGCGTAAAAGTGACCGCGGCCACGAACATATATTTATACTCAGTAGTCAATGTCACACCCCCTTTTCCTCGCGAAATCGGGTTTTGACATTTTGGGACAACTCCTTTTGGGATGGGTACGGAATTGGAATTGGAAAAGTCGCCACCTAACGAATTAAGGTGCGTTAGGGCACCTAGAGAAAATAACTCGTTTAACCAGTTTACATCACTAGAGATCGAGTAAGGGATCAAATTACCTTGAGGGGAAGGTGTTAGGCACCCCTCGAGGTCCACAACGGTGGGTCCGGCCGAACTTAAATTAAGCGAATTAGTCTAAAAGGGAAGAAAGCAACTTGGACAAATCAAATACTCAATTTATTTTTAAACATGAATAGGGGGAAGTCCTAAGTTTTTTAGCCTATAGGATCACCCCGTACAATACTTTGTAACTCCTTCAAGTCGGGGTGTTACTCATAGCATTAGCGTATGGACTATCATCTCCTTACTACCCAATTACTATCTTTAAGTTGTTACTTAAGCGTTCTAGTTGATTCTAGCTCGTTTCTTATGCGTGCACTACCCGTCCCTTACCTATGGACCTGGAGGTACTAGGACCTCTATTTGGGATAGTTCTAGTCCCAACCTATGTTGCTCAAAATGTAAAATCTAGGCGACAAGCAAAAACAAGTAGAACTTTCAGATAAGGAACAAGCATGGGCTCACATTGACCTCCACACATAGACAACAAAAGCACGTAATTGAAACACCAAGCTTTATTAACTTTAAAGTCCTATAGGAGGGACATCTATGCGAGAAAACAGAGTGCAGAGGCAGTTTTATTAAGGCGAGTGTTAAGACCTATTTGTTTGCCTACTGATTTTATTCAGTATGGTCTGGGCACTTCAGCCAGTAATACATCACAATTATAAACCTGGAACTATTATTAAGTCTTACAGGTATATTGCCTAAGTGATTGGTAGTGGCGATTGCATTCAGAACCAATTAAAAGAATCCTATAGGCAAGACATATACGATCTTGTTGATTAAAGACCTATTGACATGATTTCTGAGTGTAGCATTTACAGAGATAGGTTCTTATTCCCTTCTTGCTCCTATAGGTATGCTTTATAATTACTGAATTAAATTAAATCTTATAGGCATGATTTCTAGGTTTGAAGTTGATTTTTTATTCCTATAGGCATGTTATCTATTACTGGATTGATTTAAATTCTATAGGCATGATTTCTAGGTGTAGCATTGATTTTTCATTCCTATAGGCATGGTATCTATTACTGGATTGATTAAATCCTATAAGCATGATTTCTAGGTGTAGCACTGATTTTTAACTTACAGAGATTGGTTTTATTCCCTTTTTTATCCTATATGCATGATATCTATTAAACGTGTATCGACAGAAATTATGCAGATTGCCAGAAAATCGATCAAATCAGACATCAAGGTCCTATAGTCATGATTGCTAATGCACATTTGTCGGATTAATAGATCCTATGAGCAGAATTTCTAATATGCATTTTAATGTCAATCCTTTAGGCAGGATTTCTAATATGCAAATGTAAAACACAAAACTAAAACAAAAGTCTTATAGGCAGGATTTCTAAGCACAATTTAGAACTCACACAGATTTCACCAAACGAACAGAATTGACAGCATAATTAAATCTTATAACCAGGATTTCTACCCAGTTTAACAAAAGGAAATAAGAAAATCACCCCAACTTTATAAATATCCCCAAATCTTTTTATTACAAAGTTATTACATCCCAGGATAACAAACGAATTGCATAATAATATGAGATACTATAGAAAGCCTTCATAGGCCTAAATAAACATGGGAACCAGGCCTTCCAACATAACAACTTTGAGGCATAGCATAGTGATTCATCCACAGCCCATTAGAACCAGGTTTCTAGTGTGTCAATGTTCCCAAGGGCCTCAGGGACCCCGTGCAATGCTCGCACCAGAACCACACATTCAGAAGATAGCTCATAAGAGATTGGAAAACTAGTCCCCATTGTGTTAGAGTTCATAGGAGTCTCACGTGGACCCTGAGCAATGCTCACACTGGGGTGGTTTAGAACCTAAGGGACTAAGAGTGGGGTTTTTAAAAATCAGTACATAAAAGGGAGTAGGGGCAGGTTTTAAAATATTTTGATTTCAGAAAAAATAAGGTTTGGAACACAGAGTTGTAGGCAGAACTGCACCAAGAAACAAACAAGGTTCATACTTAAGCACACAGTTCAAATAAGTTGGAGTCTAATTAAGCTAAATATCCATACTAGTACTTATGAAAATCATTGTTTAATCACAGAAATAATTAGGCAAACAACTGAGTTACCCAGACACATGAAATAAGCAGACATGGGCACATGAGTTAAGCAACAAACTAACTGATTACATGTTTATAATATCCTGAGGAATGCGAAGTTCAGAACAGGTGTAGGATTAATAAGAAGTGCATGAAATAAATTAAACCTCAGACTAACTTATGAGAGGATTCATATTATTCAAAATAACTTAATTCTAAGTTAATAGTGTTACTAAATGATATCACATAATCATATAAAATGACAGAAACATATTGGGAATTGAAACAGGCTAGTCAGGCAACACATGTTATGAAAGCAGATAGAATGAACTGACAAGGGTTTTGGGCATACCAGTTAAGCAAGAAAGCAAGCAAATATTCCGCAGTAGTTAAGTCCCAGAATAACTTGGCATTGGCTTTCAGCCGGTCAAAACCAGAGACACTTAGAACATAAATCAGAACACGATAGAGGTTAAGTTTTAGTGAGAATATGAGAGTTCGAGTCAGTCTAAGGGGAGAAGGAGAAAGAGTTTAAGTAGTACTCAATTAGGCAAACAAATAAGGTAATAAATAAAAATTACACAAATAAGGAAAGAAAAATAATTCTAGAATCAATTTAAGTCGGGTTCAATCAATTAGCAAAACATAACAGCGTATAATCAGGCAAGCACTACTTAGATTGAGGAAATTATTATACATAATCAATCAACAGTCAAATGCCGGATCAAATAAGGCAAGAAAATAATGAGAACATGGTAAATCAAACAAAATAAGGAAATATCAGTACCATACAAAAAAGGAAAGACAAATCTCAGTAAAAGATTTCAAAACCCTAATTTGGGGTAAACCATAAAATCAGTGGAGAAAACAAGGGTAAAAGTCACATGTTTCATGGAATGAACATAGACGAGAACACATTCACATAATCAAACAGATCTGGCCCTAAATAAAAGGTTCGAAACCCTTATTTAAGGTAAGACATAAAAATCGATAAAGTTAGAAGTAAAGAATTAAATGTTTTAAAAAAATAAATATAAATAGAGAGTTACTAAAGAAAAACATAAGATCGAAATCTGGTCCGATTAAAGAGGGTTAAAACCCTAATTTTAGGTAAGTAAAAGATTTAACTAGAATGGGCGGATTTGTGAGTAACAAAGTAAATATAGACAAAGAATAACATTAAAATAAACTAAAATTGAACCAAATCTGGTTCGAATCAAAGATCTGAAACCCCAACTGAAAGATACGAAAATATTCGTACTCACAGAGGTTAGGATGAACACAGACGGAAATAACCAACATATAAGAGATTTTGAACCAGATTTGGTTCGAATTTCTCGAGATCAGCTTGCCATTTGAGGTAAGCAAGTTAAGTAACACCCAGATGAGTAGCCAGTAAAGAAATAGGACCGGATATGGTAAGGAATCGCTAAATGATTCCATTTAGGGGTAGGAATAAAGGGGAAATGGGGTGATGACGCTAGGGTTTGAGAAGAGAAAGGGAAGAAGACGAGAGTATTTAAGGGAGGCGAGTAGGTGGTAAATGAATTAGGGTTAGGGGTTCTAACGTTTAAAGAGGCGGAGTGATTGGGAGCCGTTGATCTTCGGAGATCAACGGTCGGGATCTAAAAGGGGGAATTGGGTAGGGGTTTGACGAGTATGTGTATTGGATATGGGGTATTGGGCTGGGGTAATGGGTTAGTCTAGATCCAAAATTAATTAAGAAAATGGCTAGATTTTAAATACCCAATTAAATCAGTAAATAATTTATAAAAATAATTAATAAATAATAAAAATTTCATTTGTGCATGAAAATGATTTAAAATAATTACTTAACATTAGAAAAATATAAAAAATTATTTTTCTGTATAAATAATGTAATTATGCATATATGTGGATATTATTGCGAAATATGCAATTTTAGTCTACAGATGCAAGTATAATTATACATAAAATGTTTAAAGCCTAATATGAATATAAATAATAAAAATTAAATAGTAAGTCATTATAAAATTATTTTTGATGTAATTAATAATTATTTATATAATAAAATACAGGAATAAATTGATTAAAAGTCTTTAAGAATTATAAAAAATTATGGAAAAATACTTGTTGATGCTCATGCACTATTTTGAAGGTATATATGTATTTTAAAAATATATTTGGGAATATTTTGGTATCAACAGCTGCCCCTCTTTACTTGGGAAGGATGAAAGAGTTGTCGGGTAAAGACATGATGACCAATTTTGACCGAATAGGGTGATTTTAAATATATAGGCCACACCCCGGCTTCCAATCTGCCTACATATCCCTGATTTTACAGGAATTATGCCACGTGTAGTTCTGGATCCATTGGTGGAACAAACCTATGGAGTTAGATGAAAGGTTTCGAGCAAGACTACTTGGGGTTTGAAGCAGTTATGGGTGAACAGTCAGGTTTGCAAGATATGGATAGGAACTGGAGCGGGATTACTCATATTAGGATAACGGTTACTTACCGGGTCACCTGCAAATCTACAAAAGTATATTGCGAGCACATATGTATAAATTATTGCGTAAATTTAGACATGATGCAAATTCCCTTCAGACCATGCAAACTGTCTTTGGACGGTGAGGATGACGTCCTTGGACCATGACATCCCGGGCCATGAATTGTGCATTAAGGGATTCGAAGGCCATGAAATGATGTTCTCGGGCCATGAAGATGGTGCCTCCGAACCATGTCGCCTTTGAATAATGATGTGCAAGTTTTGAGAGATTCGCAGGCCATGGCATGATGTCTTCCGACTATGAGGATGATGCCTTCAGACTATGACGCCTTCAGACAAGTTGGATATACTTCAACCTATGAGGTGTAGAGACATGATGCTAGAGCTAATGTGATAACCCAAGGGGTCATATTATAATTATAGACTACGTACCATGTTTAATTGTCATGAAAAGGTTAATTTTAAATACCTCGATTTGCATGCGTAGTCCGGGCATGAAACCGGAAAGCTTTTATGTTAAAATATGAGAAATAGTAATTTCTAGAGTTAAAATTTGATTATAGTTGACTTTGTTCAACATTTTGAGTAAACGGACCCGGATCTGTGTTCCAACGATCCCGGGAGGTCCGCAGTATAATATGGGACTTGGGCGTATGCCCGAAAATGAATTCCGAGGTCCCGAGCCTTAGAAAATAATTTTTGAAGAAATTTGTTCTGATGGTTAATTCAAGAAATAAAGAAAGGGAATAAAATGTGAAATATATGATGTCGGGCCCGTATTTTGGTTCCGGAGCCCGAAACAAGTTTGTTATGTTATGTAAATTCTATCTGTGAAGTTTCATGAGAATCGAGGTTAAGTTGATGTAATACGGACATCCGGTTGAAAAGTTAGAAATTTGAGTGTTCTTAAGAAAATCTTGAGTTTTGAGACCAAATATGTAGATTTTGATGTTAGTTTGATGATTTGATTTTGCAAACAAGTCTGTATGATGTTTTTAGATGTGTGTGCATGTTTGGTTTAGAGCCACGAGGGCTCGGGTGAGTTTCGGGTAGGCTACGGAGTGTCTAGACTTAGAAAAAAAATCCCAACAACTGAACATCTGGTGTACATGTCTCTGATCTCGCAAATGCGAGGTCGGGCTTCGCAAATGCGAAGCCAATGACAAGTCTCAGTTCTCGCAAATGCGTGGTTCCAAAGATCCAAATTTCTTCAAATCGTTGGTAAATGATCCCTAACTAGTTTCTTTCAATTCCTAACAACTTTTAACAACGATTTCAACAAAAAATCTAGAGTTTCCATGGTAAAAAAAAATTGGTTTTTGGGTAGAACTTAGGAATTTCAATTTTCGGAGAATTGGACCTCGAATTGAGGACAGATTCCAATACCAATTGTGTATTCGTGCTCGGGGGAAATTGGGTAAATGAGTTTTGATCCGAACCTCGAGTTTAGACCAAGCGGATCCGGGGTCGATTTTTTAAATTGAATGGGAAAACTTAGAAAAACCATTGCTTTTCAATAAAGATGTTCCTTTAGGCTATGATTGATAACGTTGAACAAATTGTGAATAGATTCGAGCGGATTAGAGCAAATTCTAAAGGAAAGGCAGTGCTAGAGCAGTGAATTGCTTACGAGACTGAGGTAGGTGTTTGGTCTAACTTTGACTTGAGGGAATAGGAGTCCCGACTTGTTTGCTATGTGAAATGCATGGGTGTGGTGTATAGGTGAGGTGACGAGTATCTATGCACCACCCAATTTGCCTGTTAAGCATGATCCCTTTCCCGTTCACAACTTATTTGATGTTGCCGTAATTGTTCTATAACTATTTAGCGTCGCTGTCTTGTTGTTAAACATTGTTGATAATATCGAGGAAGTAATGAAGAATGCAATTTAACTATTTTATAATTGTTGAGGTATACGTGATTGCTTGGTTTCAATTTATTGTGGCCAATTGTTTAGGCGAGTGTATAAAGAGTATTGGTTGTTTATTCGGTTCCCTTGTGGTACACACGATTGAGCAGTGTGGTGTTGTTTTTACGAAGTTTATATATACATATTGATGTTCCTGTCGGTACCATGATTGAGAAGATATTGATGAAGCTTATGAGAAAGTGCAGTTTTGTATTTAATATTGTTGAAACAGAAATATTGTGAAAGGCTTGGCCTGAATTGTGAAAGCTTCATGAATGAATATAAGGTTATGATATGTCTGGTGGGAGCGGGTTGCACGCCGCAACAAAGGTGTGACAAGGGTGGACAGGTGGGATCGGGTTGCACGCCGCAACAGGAGTGATAAGGGTGATATATGTAGGGAGGAGGAGTAAGGGTGGACAGGTGGGAGCGGGTTGCACGCCGCAACAAAGGTGTGATAAGGGAGGACACTTATGGTTTACTGGATTTTACTACAAAAATCTTTTTACTGGATTTCAAAAGATGTTTTACTGGTTTTTCTTTGAAACTCAAGTATTTGGGACTTACAGATTTGGAAAAGTTTAAATGTTTATTTTACTATCTTTTTCATATTTTAGCAATACTTTCATTCAAAGTTAAAGTTTGACAAACATGGAAATTATTGAGAATTGGTTATAGCTGAGGACTTAAAGAGGCAATTGAGTTATTTTATTATGGTTGCAGTATTTGAATTTGTTTGTTTAGATTTCCTACTTGCTTTATATATTGCTGTTGTCACAGTTTTATTGTTAAAGCCCCACCGTAGCCTCGTCACTACTTCGTCGAGGTTAGGCTCGGCACTTACTCAGTACGTGGGGTCGGTTGTACTGATACTACACTCTGTGATTTTTTGCACAGATCCGGGTACTATTCAGCAGTAGAGGATACCAGAGCGACCACCTATTCAATTGGATACACGAGGTA
The DNA here is from genome assembly GCA_005239495.1 of Nicotiana undulata. NCBI lineage: Eukaryota > Viridiplantae > Streptophyta > Magnoliopsida > Solanales > Solanaceae > Nicotiana > Nicotiana undulata. The sequence goes on along the minus strand of ML260331.1, from coordinate 23,808 downwards.
CATCTGCCGGCGTTCGAAGATTCCGAGAGTCTTCTCCTATTTTACATATATTGTTTTATTACATTCAGGACAGTTACACTATCTTTCAGCCATTATTTGTAGTATTTTTTAGTAGTTCATGGATTTGTGACACCAGACTCTGGGGTAGGCTTAGAGCTATTTATACTTTTAGTTAGTGGTTCGTTCTATTTAATTGTTTAATATTTTATATTGGGAGTACTTCATCAGAAAACGTTCAAATTGAGTTGCTTTAATTTTATTCATTCCTGCTTAAGTAATGATCAAAGGAGAATAAGTCCAGCGAATTCTAACATTGTCTTGCCTAGCAAGTGTGGTGTTAGGCGCCATCACGATCCCTAAGGGTGGGAATTTGGGTCGTGACAAGTTGGTATAAGAGCACTAGGTTACTTAGGTCTCACAATCCACGAACAAGCTTAGTAGAGTCCGAAGGATCGGTACAGAGATGTATGTACTTATCCCTCGGAGGCTGTTGAGTTAGGAAACAACTCCATTTTATTTCTACTCCATCGTGCGATTCTTGTATCCCGAAAATACTGAATAGATTCTTTTACTCTCTCGCAAATGGCGAGAACACGTGATTTATCTTCCGCTGATCATAATTTTGGTCTTCCAGCAGCAGCAACTCCTACTAGGGGCAGAGGCCGAGGCAGGGGCAGGACTCAGCCCATTGCTCAGGCAGCAGCCCCAGCTTCGGAACCCCAGATTGAGATTTATGAGGGGGTTCCGTCTCAGATCCAGCGGGACCAGCTCAGGTTCCCGAGGGGTTTATTGCTACCCCAGTTCTTCAGGATGCTTTGGTCCGTTTAGTGGACTTGATGGAGAGTGTGGCCCAGACGGGCACATTCCCTGGTGCTGCAGCTGTATCTCAGGCTGGGGGAGGGATTCTGACTCCTGCTACCCACACTCCAGTCCATACTACTCCCCAGGACCAGGCCCCAGTGGCTAATCCCGTTGGGGTAATTCAGCCAGTTGCAACGGTGCCGCCCGTTAATGGGGCAGCTATGTCCACCGATGCCTTGTGGAGACTCGACAGGTTCATTAAGTTATTCCCTGTCCATTTCAGTGGTGCTACTTCAGAGGACCCTAAGAAATATCTGGATAGTTGTCATGAGGTGTTACGGAATATGGTTATTTCGGAGACCAATGGGGTCGATTTTGCAACTTTTCAGATGACGGGTTCCGCCAAGAAGTGGTGGAGGGAATATTTGTTTACTAAGCCAGCTGGATCACCTGCTCTGACTTGGGATCAGTTCACTCATCTCTTTTTGGAGAAGTTCTTACCTGTCACTGCTCGAGAGGATAAGCGTCGTCAGTTTGAGCGACTGCAGCAAGGCAGCATGACTGTGACTCAGTATGAGACTCGTTTTGTGGATCTGTCTAGACATGCTATTCTTATATTGCCCAAAAAGAGGGAGAGGGTCAGAAGGTTCATTGATGGCCTTGATCAGCCCATCAGGTTACAAATGGCCAAGGAGACGGGGTCCGAGATTTCTCTTCAGGATGTAGCTAATATAGCTAGGAGGATTGAGTCAGTTCTTGGGATGGGAGGTCAGGGGTCAGATAAGAGGCCTCGCCATTCCGGCGGTTTCATTGGTGCCTCATTTGGAGGCGAGATTTCACATAGCAGAGGCCATTCTTCCAGGACATTCCATTCAACACTACAGGTTTCACATAATACTTCAGGGGGTCGTGGCTCTTTTATGCCTCCTTCTGCTCATCCAGTCTAGAGTGCTCCTTCAGCTCTGATCAGAGCACTTCTGCTGCAGAGTTATAATCGTGGTCAGCCGGTTCGTCAGGGTCAACCCTCATATCAGGAAGGATGTTTTGGGTGTGGTTAATATGGGCACATTCGGAGAGCTTGCCTGAAGTTTTTGAGTAATCATCAGCGGTACCAGGGTTCTCGTGCCATAGTTCCGGCACCAGCTGCAGCACCACCTACCCAGCCAGCAAGGGGTAGGGGTCAGGTAGTTAGAGGTAAAGGCCAGAATGTTAGAGGTGGAGGACACATAGCTAGAGGTGGGGGTTAGCCTGCTAGAGGTGGAGGCCCTCCCAGAGGTGCGGTTTAGGGTGGCGGGGCCCAGCCCCGACTTTATGCATTTCCAACCAGGCCTGAGGCGGAGTCCTCCGACGCTGTTATTACAAGTATCATCTCAGTCTGTGATAGAGCTGCTTCGATTTTGTTTGATCTGGGGTCTACTTATTCGTATGTTTCATCCTATTTTGCTTCATATTTGGATGTGCCCTGCGAGCCCTTGAGTGTTCCTGTTTATGTGTCTACACCTGTGGGGGAGGCGATTGTGGTGGATCGAGTATATCGCTCGTGCGTGGTAGTCATTGAAAGTCTTAAAACTAGTTTTGATCTCTTGCTATTAAACATGGTTGACTTCGATGTTATATTGGTCATGAATTGGTTTTCACCCTATCATTCCATCTTAGACTGTCACGCCAAGACAATTACCCTAGCCATACCAGGGTTGCCTTGATTAGAATGGAAAGGGACTCCTAGTCATCCTCGCAGCCGAGTAATTTCATATGCTAAGGCTCGTCGCATGGTGGAAAAAAGGTGTTTGGCTTATTTGGCTCATATTCGTGATTCCAATGATGAAGTTTCTTCCATAGCGTCAGTTCCTATCGTGCGTGAGTTTCCTGAGGTATTTCCTGCAGACCTGCCGGGTATGCCGCCCGATAGGGACATTGATTTCTGTAGTGATGTAGCTCCGGGCACTCAGCCCATTTCCATTCCCCCATATCGGATGGCCCCAACGGAATTGAAAGAATTAAAAATGCAGTTGCAAGACTTGTTAGATAAGGGTTTTACCAGACCCAGTGTCTCGCCTTGGGGTGCACCGATTTTGTTTGTAAAGAAGAAAGATGGGTCGATGAGAATGTGTATAGATTATCAGCAGCTGAATAAAGCTACTATTAAGAATAAATATCCGTTGCCGAGGATTGATGAACTATTTGATCAACTTAAGGGCGCTAGGGTGTTTTGGAAAATTGATTTGAGGTCAGGCTATCATCAGCTGAAGATTAGGGCGTCCGATGTCCCTAAGACAGCCTTTCAGACGAGATATGGGCATTATGAATTTCTGGTCATGTCCTTTGGATTGACTAACGCTCCAGCATTCTTTATGGATTTGATGAATTGGGTTTTCAAGCCCCATCTGGACTCTTTTGTGATCGTGTTCATTGATGACATTCTTATATACTCCCGCAGTCGGGGGGAGGGGGGGGGGGGGGGGGAGGGTAGCATGAGCAGCATCTCCGTATAGCCCTCCAGACTTTGAGAGATAATTAGTTGTATGCCAAGTTTCTAACTGTGAGTTCTGGTTGGATTCAGTAGCCTTTTTGGGTCATATTGTATCAGCAGAGGGTATTCAGGTCGATCCAAAAAAGATAGAGGCATTCAAGAACTGGCCTAGACCCACTACGGCTACGGAGATTAGGAGTTTCTTGGGTTTGAGGGGTTATTACCGTTGTTTTGTGGAGGGATTCTCATCCATAGCAGCCCCAATGACTATAGTGACTCAGAAAGGTGCCCCATTTAAATGGCCAGATGAGTCCAAGGCGATCTTTCAGAAGCTCAAGACAGCCTTGACTTCAGCTCCGGTATTGGTATTACCATCAGATTCGGGTTCCTTCACTGTATATTGTGATGCTTCACGAGTTGGCCTTGGAGAAATGTTGATGCAGGATGGCATAGTTGCATATGCGTCTCGTCAGTTGAAAGTCCATGAGAATAGTTACCCTGTTCACGACTTGGAGTTGGGAGCCATTGTTCATGCATTGAAAATTTGGAGACACTATCTTTATGGCGTGCCGTGTGAGATTTTCACTGACCATCGCAGTCTCCAGTACTTATTCAAGCAGAAGGATCTAAATTTGAGACAACGGAGATGGTTAGAGTTGTGGAAGGATTATGATGTCACCATATTGTATCATCCAGGTAAAGCCAACGTGGTGGCTGATGCATTGAGTAGGAAGGCGGTGAGTATGGGCAGCCTTGCGTGCATTCCAGTCGGTGAGAGACCGTTAGCCTCAGATATTCAGACATTAGCTAATCAGTTTGTGAGGTTGGAAATTTCGCCCAGCGGTGTTCTAGCTTGTACTTCGCTCGGTCTTCCTTAATTGTCCGTATTCGGGAGTGGCAGGATGATGACCCACATTTGACGGTCCTTAGGGACACAGTTCGGCACAGTGATGCCAAGCAGGTTACAGTTGGGGATGATGGAATTTTGAGGATGCAGGGTAGGTTGTGTGTGCCTAATGTCGATGGCTTTCGTGAGTTGATCCTTGAGGAGGCTCACAACTCCAAGTATTCTATTCACCCAGGTGCAGCAAAAATGTACCAAGATTTTAAGCAGCATTATTGGTGGAGAAGGATGAAAAAGGAAATTGTGGCGTATGTGGCTCGTTGCCTAAATTGTCAACAGGTAAAGTATGAGCATCAGAGACCTGGTGGTTTGCTTCAGCAGATAGAGATTCCTGAGTGGAAGTGGGAGCGTATCACTATGGACTTCGTTCTCAGGCTCCCACGGACTCAGAGGAAATTCTATGCAGTTTGGGTTATTGTGGATAGGCTGACTAAATCAGCACACTTCATTCCTACGGCAAGTACTTATACTTCAGAGCGGTTGGCTGAGTTGTATATTCGGGAGATTGTTCGTCTTCATGGGGTGCCCGTGTCTATCATTTTCGATCAGGGTACCCAGTTTACTTTGCACTTTTGGAGAGTAGTTCAGCTTGAGTTGCGTACCCGAGTAGAGTTGAGTACAACATTTCACCCTTATACTGACGGTCAATCCGAGCGTACCATTCAGATATTGGATATGCTCCACGCTTGTGTTATCGACTTTGGAGGTTCATGGGATCGGTTCTTGCCGTTAGCGGAGTTTGCTTATAATAATAGCTATCAGACGAGCATTCAGATGGCTCCTTATGAGGCGTTGTATGGTAGACAGTGCAGGTCGCCAGTTGGATGGTTCGAGCCAGGAGAGGCTAGGTTACTAGGTACGGACTTAGTTTAGGAGGCCTTGGATAAAGTCAAGATCATTCAGGAGAGACTTCGAGAAGCTCAGTCTAGGCAAAGGAGTTATGCCGATCGTAAGGTTCGTGATGTGGAATTCATGGTGAGAGAGAGAGTATTGATTCATGTGTCGCCCATGAAGGGTGTTATGAGATTTGGGAAGAAGGGTAAGTTGAGCCCTAGGTATATCAGGCCGTTTGAGATTCTGGATAGTGTGGGGGAGGTGGCCTATAGACTTGCGTTGCCTCCAGGGTTATCCTCAGTTCATCCGGTATTTCGCGTGTCTATGCTCCGGAAATATCATGGTGACCCGTCCCATGTGTTAGATTTCAGCTCTGTCCAATTGGACAAAGACTTGACGTATAAGGAGGAGCTGGTAGACATTTTAGATTGGCAGGTCCGCCAATTGAGATCAAAGACTTATCCTTCAGTTCGAGCGTAGTGGAGAGGCCAGCCCGTTGAGGCAGCTACCTGGGAGTCCGAGTTGGACATGCAGAGCAGATATCCACACCTGTTTGCAAATTCAGGTAACTTTCTATGTCCGTTCGAGGACGAACGTGTGTTTTAGAGGTGGAGATTGTGATGACCCAAGGGGTCATTTTATAAATATAGACTCCTTCCCATGCTTAATTGTCATGAAAAGGTTAATTTTAAAACCTCGATTTGCATGCGCAGTTCGAGCGTGAAACCGGAAAGCTTTTATGTTAAAATATGAAAAATAGTAATTTCTGGAGTTAAAATTTAATTATAGTTGACTTTGGTCAACATTTTGAGTAAACGGACCTGGATCTGTGTTCCAACGATCCCCGGAGGTCCGTAGTAAAATATAGGACTAGGGCGTATGCCTGGAAATGAATTCCGAGGTCCCGAGCCTTAGAAAACAATTTTTGAAGAAAATTATTCTGCTGGTTAATTCAAGAAATAAAGAAAGGGAATAAAATGTGAAATATATGATGTCGGACCGGTATTTTGGTTTCGGAGCCCGGAACAAGTTTGTTATGTTATGTAAATCCTATCTGTGAAGTTTCATGAGAATTAGGGTTGATTTGATGTAATTCGGACATCCGGTTGAAAAGTTAGAAATTTGAGTGTTCTTGAGAAAATCTTGAGTTTTGAGGCCAAATCTGTAGCTTTTGATGTTAGTTTGATGATTTGATTTCGCAAACAAGTCCGTATGATGTTTTTAGATGTGTGCGTATGTTTAGTTTGGAGTCACGAGGGCTCGGGTGAGTTTCGGGTAGGCTACAGAGTGTCTAGACTTAGAAAAAAAATCCCAACAGCTGAACATCTGGTGTACAGGTCTATGATCTCGCAAATGCGAGGTCGGGCTTCGCAAATGCGAAGCCGATGACAAGTCTCTGATCTCGCAAATGCAAGGTCCCTGAGGCGCAAATGGGAAGGACCTTGTTCGCAAATGCGAGGTCCTGTTCGCATTTGCAATATATGCCCGGAAAGCCCAGGGTTCGCAAATGCGAACCCCAGCTCGCAAATGCAAGACCCGCAACCTGTTATATTAGCTTTTTGACGGGATTTTCCCTTATTTTCCAATTTTCTAAAATCCTAAACCTCCATAGGCGATTTTTCAAAGACCCAAACTTTTTCAAATCGTTGGTAAGTGATCCCTAACTAGTTTCTTTCAATTCCTAACAACTTTTAACAATGATTTCAACAAAAAATCTACAGTTTCCATGTTAAAAAAAATAGGTTTTTGGGTAGAACTTAGGAATTTCAATTTTTGGAGAATTGGACCTCGAATTGAGGTCATATTCCAATACCAATTGTATATTCGTGCTCGGGGGATATTGGGTAAACGAGTTTTGATCCGAACCTCGAGTTTAGACCAAGCGGATCCGGGGTCGATTTTTTAAATTGAATGGGAAAACTTAGGAAAACCATTGCTTTTCAATAAAGATGTTCCTTTAGGCTATGATTGATAACGTTGAACAAATTGTGAATAGATTCGAGCGGATTAGAGCAAATTCTAAAGGAAAGGCAGTGCTAGAGCAGTGAATTGCTTACGAGACTGAGGTAGGTGTTTGGTCTAGCTTTGACTTGAGGGAATAGGAGTCCCGACTTGTTTGCTATGTGAAATGCATGGGTGTGGTGTATAGGTGAGGTGACGGGTATCTATGCACCACCCAATTTGCCTGTTAAGCATGATCCCTTTCCCGTTCACAACTTATTTGATGTTGCCTTAATTGTTCTATAACTATTTAGCGTCGCTGTCTTGTTGTTAAACATTGTTGATAATATCGAAGAAGTAATGAAGAATGCAGTTTAACTATTTTATAATTGTTGAGGTATACGTGATTGCTTGGTTTCAATTGATTGTGGCCAATTGTTTAGGCGAGTGTATAAAGAGTATTGGTTGTTTATTGGGTTCCCTTGTGGTACACACGATTGAGCAGTGTGGTGTTGTTTTTACGAAGTTTATATATACATATTGATGTTCCTGTCGGTACCATGATTGAGAAGATATTGATGAAGCTTATGAGAAAGTGCAGTTTTGTATTTAATATTGTTGAAACAGAAATATTGTGAAAGGCTTGGCCTGAATTGTGAAAGCTTCATGAATTAATATAAGGTTATGATATGTCTGGTGGGAGCGGGTTGCACGCCCCAACAAAGGTGTGATAAGGGTGGACAAGTGGGATCGGGTTGCACGCCGCAACAAGAGTGGGTGATATATGTAGGGAGGAGGAATAAGGGTGGACATGTGGGAGCGGGTTGCACGCCGCAACAAAGGTGTGATAAGGGAGGACACTTATGGTTTACTGGATTTTACTACAAAAATCTTTTTACTGGATTTCAAAAGATGTTTTACTGGTTTTTCTTTGAAACTCAAGGATTTGGGACTTACAGATTTGGAAAAGTTTAAATGTTTATTTTACTATCTTTTTCATATTTTAGCAATACTTTCATTCAAAGTTAAAGTTTGACAAACATGGAAATTATTGAGAATTGGTTATAGCTGAGGACTGAAAGAGGCAGTTGAGTTATTTTATTATGGTTGAAGTATTTGAATTTGTTTGTTTAGATTTCCTACTTGCTTTATATATTATTGTTGTCACAGTTTTATTATTAAAGCCCCGTCGTAGCCTCGTCACTACTTCGTCGAGGTTAGGCTCGTCACTTACTCTGTACATGGGGTCGATTGTACTGATACTACACTCTGTGCTCTTTTGCACAGATCTAGGTACTATTCAGCAGTAGAGGATACCAGAGCGAACCCCTATTCAGTTGGAGACACGAGGTACATCTGCCGGCGTTCACAAATTCCGAGAGTCTTCTCCTATTTTACATATGCTATTTTATTACATTCAGAATAATTACACTATTTTTTTCAGCCATTATTTGTAGTATTCTTTAGTAGTTTGTGGATTTGTGACACCAGACTCTGGGGTAGGCTTTGAGCTATTTATACTTTTAGTTCGTGGTTCATTCTATTTAATTGTTTAATATTTTATATTGGGAGTACTTCATCGGAAAATGTTCAAATTGAGTTGCTTTAGTTTTATTTATTCCTGCTTAAGTAAATGATCAAAGGAGAATTAGTACAGTGAATTCTAACATTGGCTTGCCTAGAAAGTGTGGTGTAGGCGCCATCACGATCCCTAAGGTTGGGAATTTGGGTCGTGACAACTAACAAGATAGAGCTTAGTCTTGTGTGAAGTTGGGGGTAGAGCTTAGCTCGAGAGAATAATGCAGGAGAAAGACAATGCTTAGTCTCGTGCGAGATTCGGGACGGTGCTTAGTCCCATGCAAAAAAAAGGCAGTGCTTAGCCTTATGCAAATAGAGAGGTAGGGCTTAGCTTTATGCGAGTATTGAGACAAGGCTTAGTCTCATGCAAGGTTCAGGACAATGCTTAGTCCCATGCTAGGAGAAGGCAATGCTTAGACTTATGTTGATGGGAGGCATGGCTTAGCCTTATGCAAATAGGGAGGCAGGGCTTAGCCTCATGCAAGGATTTGAGACAGGGCTTAGTTTCATGCCAAGAGAAGGCAACGCTTAGCCTTATGCAAGTAGAGAGGCAGGGCTTAGCCTCATGCAAGGATTTGAGGCAGGGCTTAGTCTCATGTGAAGAGAAGTCAGTGCTTAGCCTTATGCAAGTAGAGAGGCAGGGCTTAGCCTCATGCAGTATTGACACATGGCTTAGTTTCATGCAAGGAGAAGGCAGTGCTTAGCCTTGTGCAAGTAGAGAGGCATGGCTTAGCCTCATGCAGGATTGAGACAAGGCTTAATCTCATGCAAGGAAAAGGTAGTGCTTAGCCTTATGCAAATAGAGAGGCAGGGCTTAGCCTCATGCAGGATTGAGAAAAGGCTCGGTCTCATGCAAGGAGAAGGCAGTGCTTAGCCTTATGCAAATAGAGAGGCAGTGGTTATCCTCATGCAGGATTTAGACAAGGCTCGGTCTCATGCAAGGAGAAGGCAGTGCTTAGCCTTATGCAAATAGAGAGGCAGTGGTTATCCTCATGCAGGATTTAGACAAGGCTCGGTCTCATGCAAGGAGAAGGCAGTGCTTAGCCTTATGCAAATAGAGAGGCAGTGGTTATCCTCATGCAGGATTTAGACAAGGCTCGGTCTCATGCAAGGAGAAGGCAGTGCTTAGCCTTATGCAAATAGAGAGGCAGTGGTTATCCTCATGCAGGATTGAGACAAGGCTTAGTCTCATGCAAGGAGACGACAATGCTTAGCCTTATGCAAATAGAGAGGAAGGGCTTAGCCTCATGCAGGATTGAGACAAGTCTTAGTCTCATGTAAGGAGAAGGCAGTACTTAGCCTTATGCAAATAGAGAGGCAGGGCTTAGCCTCATGCAAGTGTAAGAGTAAGAGTGAAGTATTCTTAGCTGACAATGTGTTTTGTGCATAGCGATTGTGTTGTTGCGATGATGCTTATCATGATGACATAGTCCTGCATCCAAAGACAATTTGTGAGTTTTGCGGGGGGAGGTTGGTTCGTGTCTTTGCTTGCTCGATCTGCTCCATTCTGTTTGAGGATTCTGCTCAAGTTATCAGGTGTAGCATTTGGCTAAAAGTAAAGTTTTTTTTTCAAAAGCATGCGTGTATATTTTTCAAAGACATTGTAATATGCAGTTTAGAATTAGGTAGATGAACCAGTAATGGTGACATTATTAGAGACATTGCGACTTCCTCTGCCGTAAAATTTGAGGGTCCTCCTCAAAATTCTGCCCCAGTTAACTAGATGACCTTTCTAACCGTTCCGTATGCTGCGATTGGCTGAACTTGCTTCGGAATTTTGAGGGTCCTCCTCAAAATTCTGCCCTAGTTTTTGATTCTGGGGAAAAATGGAAATTTTATTGAATTGTGACCGAACCCACAGGGCTGCCCACGGATTCCCTTTTAAACGGGAATCGGGTCGAGCGTAGTTCAATTTGCATCAGATGAAGAAACATAAAATGGTTTACACATAGTATCTTTTGACTGCATCTGAATTGATAGGCTTCGACCAGATTTCTTCGTCCATCTCTGCGAGTATGAGTGCTCCTCCTGTCAATACTCTGTGAACTATTTAAGGGCCTTTCCAGTTGGGAGATAATTTCCCTTTGGCTTTGTCTTGATGTGGAAAGATCCGTTTCAGCACCAACTGCCCTGGTGTGAACTGTCTTGGTTTGACCTTTTTGTTGAAAGCCCCTGGGCATTCTATTCTGATAAAGCTGGCTGTGACATACTGCATTCATCCTCTTTCCGTCTATGAGGTCTAGTTTCTCATAGCGGCTTTTTATCCATTCTGCGTCGCTGAGTTCAGCTTCTTGTATGATTCTCAAAGAAGGAATTTCTACCACGGGGGGGGGGGGGGGGGGTGATAGCTTGGGCAAC
>ML260331.1:0-12791 GCA_005239495.1 Nicotiana undulata | reverse complement strand
GGGGGGGGGATGATAGCTTCGGTACCATAAACCAGCAGATAGGGAGTTGCCCCGGTTGATGTGCGGACTGTGGTACGATATCCAGTAAGGCGAATGGTAATTTCGCGTGCCATTGCTTGTGATTCTATACCATTTTCCTTAGTATCTTCTTGATGTTATTGTTGGCGGCCTCTACAACTCCATTCATTTGAGGCATGTATGCCGTGGAATTCTTGTGCTTGATTTTGAAAGTTTCACACATGTCTTTCATTAGATCACTGTTGAGATTGGAAGCATTGTCAGTGATGATGGACTCTGGAACCCCAAATCGATAAACGATCTGATCTCTGACGAAATATGCAATAACTTTCTTGGTTACAACTTTGTAAGATGCAGCTTCAACCCATTTAGTGAATAGTCGATGGCTACTAAAATGAACCGGTGTCCGTTCGAAGCGGTAGGCTCGATTGGGCCGATGACGTCCATTCCCCAGGCAGCAAAAGGCCAAAGTGAGCATGTTGCATTAAGCTCATTTGGCGGCACCCGTATCATGTCTGCATGTATCTGGCATTGGTAGCATTTCTGAACATACCGTATGCAGTCTGTTTCCATGGTCATCCAAAAGTATCCGGCCCTGAGTATCTTCTCGGCCAAGACAAAATCGTTCATATATGGGCCGCAGGTTCCGACATGTATCTCCTCAAGCAATTTGGAAGCCTCTTTTGCGTCAACACACCTTAACAGTCCTAGATCGGGAGTTCTTCTGTACAGGGTTCCTACGCTTTGGAAGAAGTGATTGGACAACCTCCGAAGTGTGTGTTTCTAAGTATGGTTTGCATGATCCGGGTATTCCTCTTTGGCCAAGTACTCTATGATGTCGTGGAACCAGGGATTTCCATCCGTTTCTTCTTCAACATGAGCACAGTATGCCGGCTAATTATGGGTCCTTACCGGAATGGGATCGATGAAATTCTTGTCTGGATGTTGTATCATTGATGACAAGGTGGACAATACATCTGCTAATTCGTTCTGAATTCTGGGGACATGCTGGAATTCTATCTTCGTGAATCTCTTCTTAATTTCTTGTACATGATGCCGATATGGTAGTATTTTGGTATTCTTGGTAGCCCACTCTCCTTGTACTTGATGTAACAGCAGGTCTGAATCACCGATCACCAACAGTTCCTGAATATTCATATCAACAACCAGGTTGAGCCCTGATATGCAAGCTTCATATTCTGCCATGTTGTTGGTGCATGGGAATCTGAGTTTTGCAGACACCGGATAGTGATGACCGGTTTCTGATACCAAGACGACTCTGATACCGACTCCTTTGAAATTTTTCGCCCCGTCGAAAAACATTCTCCAACCGTCGTAGGCTTCAGCAATGTCCTCTCCAACGAATGATACCTCCTCATAAGGAAAATACATTTTAGGGGTTCGTATTCTCCTCCTACACACAAGGTGGGCTGCTCTGATGGTAAGCACCCTCCACTTCCAACCTAGAGGTTTTGAGTTCGAGTCACCCCAAGAGCAAGGTGGGTAGTTCTTGCAGGGAAGGATGCCAAGGGTCTATTGGAAACAACCTCTCTATCCTAGGGTATGGGTAAGGTATGCGTACACACTACCCTCCCCAGACCCCACTTGTGGGATTATACTATGTTGTTGTTGTTGTTGCGTATTCTCCTCCTACAGGATTTTCAGCAAGATGATCTTCCAATGCATGTCCCTTGACTGCTTTCTGAGTTACATAGATGATGTCGAACTCACTCAGCAAGATTTGCCATTTGGCCATCTTTCCAGCAGTCATGGGTTTCTGAAAGATATACTTTAAGGGATCCATCCTTGATATGAGATATGTAGTATAGGCACAGAAGTAGTGCCTTAGCTTCTGAGTTATCCAGGTTAGAGCGCACCAAGTGCGTTATAGCAGAGAGTACCGCGCTTCATATGGAGTGAACTTCTTACTTAAGTAGTATATGGCCTGCTTCTTTCTTCCCGTCTCGTCATGCTGTCCCAGAACACAACCGAAAGCTCCATCTAACAGTGCAAGGTAGAGCAGTAGTGGTCTACCAGGCTCTAGCGGGACTAAGACTGGCGGTGTGGACAAATATTCTTTGATTTTGTCGAAATCCTTTTGGCAATCCTTGGTACAACTGGATGTGACATCCTTCTTCAGCATTTTGAATATTGGTTTACATATTATTGTGGATTGTGCTATGAAACGGCTGATGTAGTTGAGGCGTCCCAAGAAACTCATCACATCCTTCTTGTTCTTTGGTGGTGGTAATTCCTGGATGGCTTTAACCTTTGAAGGGTCCAACTCTATTCCTCGACGACTGACGATGAATCCCAACAATTTTCTGGCAGGAACCCCGAATGCACACTTTGTGGGATTTAGCTTTAGATTGTACTTCTGCAGTCGGTCAAAGAATTTCCTCAAATATGCTATGTGATATGTGGCCTTCTTGGATTTGATGATGACGTCGTCAACATACACCTCTATTTCTTTATGTATCATATCATGGAAGATAGTTGTCATAGCCCTCATGTAGGTGGCCCCAACATTCTTTAGACCGAACGACATCATTTTGTAGCAGTACACTCCCCATGGTGTAATGAAGGCTGTTTTCTCTGCGTCTTCTTCGTCCATCCAAATCTGATGGTAACCCGCGAAGCAATCTACAAAGGACTGGAGTTCATGCTTGGCGCAATTGTCGATCAAAATGTGTATATTTGGCAGCGGGAAATCATCCTTAGGACTCGCTCTGTTTAGATTATGATAATCAACACATACTCTGACTTTCCCATCTTTCTTCGGAATCGGTGCAATGTTGGCCAACCAGGTTGGGTATTCAACTACCCTGAGGACTGTCGCACCCCCTTTTTTCCCAACACTCCCTTCGGGGCCGGTCAAATGGTTTATGACATTGGTTGGGGAAACTCATTCCTTTTGGGAAAGGGGTTTGCATGTTTCGAAGAGTCGCCACCTAATGATTTTAAGGTGCGTTAGGGCACCTATTGGGGCTTCATTTACAACTAAGTTTGACAACCAGAGACAAGGTAAGGCTTGAAATTATCCTAAGGGGAAGGTGTTAGGAACCCCTCAGAATCCACAAGTGTGGTTCCTGGCCAAATAACATTTGTGAATTTGTACAACTAGAAAGTAAACAACTAATGTCCAAATAGCAGGGGATTTTGAAATATTCATAGTCTAAGCACACATATGTTACTAGTTTGAAAATAGCTAATAGATTTTGAAAAGGATTATAGTCTAAATATGTTTATAGGGTAGGGGTATCCTAGGTTTATTTGTAATATGGATCACATCAATGCAATACCCAGTATGACACTCCTCGAAGAGGGGCTACACGTGGTATTAGCGCACCGATCATCATATCCATATCTACCCTTTCCCACTCCGTAAAGGTAATTAGAGCGAGTGTTGGTCACGACCTCTTGCATGCTGTTACCCGACCCTTCCTATTAGTCCCGGAGGAGTTTAGGACTTCTATCCTATGAGAGAAGTTCTAGGCAGACCCTCAGGTTTAAAGGTAAATTACTAAGGCGACATACAGAAAACAGATAGGACTGCAGATAAGGGGATAATATGTAAACAGGAAAGGGCTCAAGTACCTCCACAGATAATACAAAGAATCACCATGACTCAAACACGGTTAAGGTCTTGGTTTTAATTCAGATCCTAAAGCATGGTATCTAAGTGATAATAACAAAGAGGCAGATTTATTGCATAACTCATAGAGGAAGCCTTAATCCATTTTTGCCTACTGAGTTTAAGCATGATGATAGTTAGAGCACACATGAAAGAAGCGCATCCCGGTTTTTAATAGCCTTAATTACCTAAGGCTTGCCTAGGCGTGGCATAATACTCAATTGTTACCGAAATTATTGAAAAAATAGTGTAGGAGTTGTTTTACCTAAATCATGTTGTTCTAGGTTTTGCAAGAGACACAGGATTGTTTGCCAGTTTGTTTAAAACATGGGGAAAACTATTTTATACCCTTTTCATGCATCAATAGTTTAATTAGGTGTGACTGAGCGAGTATGCATGATTTTAGATGCAAATTCCTAAAGCAGGATTTCTAAATGCTCAACATGATTCCAGAATATGCAGGATTCCTAAGACATGATTTCTAGATGCATAAAAGGATTATTGAGTTGTTAAGCAGGATCTATGTAGCGATAGTGTACATTAGTTGTTCTAGGAGCAGGATTTCTACATGGTTAATGTATATACATGTCAATTGAGATGCTGAAACAGTAATCCTAAGATCATGGTATCTAGTGCAAGTAGCAGAATTTATAAAGGCATGGTTTCATAGAGCATGAGCTATGAATGCATATGAGTAACAACTCTTTATTGATGTTGTTTATTAACCTAAGAGCAGTATTTCTAAGTGATCACCATGAGCATGGATGAACAACAGACATGGAATCCTAGGGACATGATATCTAGTATGATTTTAATGAGCATGTTGGTCCTAACACATGAATACACAAATGAACGATATAAAGGGCCTAAGGCATGATGTCTACCTATTGATAATTAGGTAATATATAGCTACCCTCCCCGTTTCACTAGCCATCCACAATATTTGTTTACAATAATTATTACAAACCAATATTAAAGGAATTACATAAACAGAAGAAAAAATAAGAAGTTATCTATAGGGAGCCTGCAATATAGGCCCAGATCTCCATATCCTCAATGCCAGATTGTGTTTCACAGCCTTTCTCATAATCCGGATGTGTCAGAGTTCCCTAAGGACCTCAAGGGATCTCAGGCAGTGCTCACACCCAGATTTCATAGCCATAGTAGAGTAAGTGCAGTGTGGAAGGGCCAACCTTAGTGTGTCATAGTTCAGAGGGAGCTCAAGGGTCCCAAAGCAGTCACACACTAAGGGGGCAGAACTTAAGGGTCTAAGAGTAGAGTGAGAGTGCTTGACATAGTTTTGAAAAGGTTTTAGTAGGAAAATGATTTGAAAAGAGACTTGTTAAAATATAGTTTTGTAAAAATAAAGAAGAACTGAACTCAGTAAAACAACTTTGAAGGGAGCAGGATAATTGACACACAATAGACCAAACACAGAACCAAAATAGGTTTAGTAACATTCACAGATCACAGACCCAAGATAGGTTCAATACCACAAACATTTACCTAGGGGTAGTGGGGGACTGGGAACACATAAAGCACATGATGGTGAACACATAATAGGCAAAGGTCTTTTGCACTTGGTGCAGATAGTAGGACATGGATTCAGGAGCATAGTTACAGAATAATTCAAAATACCTTAGAGGACTCATGTGATTAGGAGATAGTATAGGTTTATACTAAACATCAAAACAACTTAAGGTAGCAAATCAGTAGAGGCATGACTTAACTAAACAACCAGGACACAAGTATAGAAATAGAGTAGAATCATATTGAGACAGGTTATGAGTTCATGAGAACATGCTGAACATAAAAAGGTAAGACATAACTTGGCATACTAGATGAAGCAATGGGGCAAAGATTTTAATTGCATGTTGAACAAAAAAACAGTAGATAGAAGCATATTAGAAATACAATGAATTGAAACAATAAAAGAAACATATTGGTTTGGGAACTTGAATTGAAATTAGAACATACCAGTGAATAGGACAGTAAACACAAAGTAGAGGATAGGAGAGCACAATAGTTAGATTTGGCTTGCAACCGACTAACCTAGAACAGTAACATGTAACATAGAAAAAGAGCAGAAAGCTGTTAGTTGCGAGAGAGAGAGATATTGAACCAGTGTGTATTTGTGTTTAAGACTGTTAATGAGAGTAGTATATATAATAGTTTGAAGCTAGGTAAAATAAGGTAAGAATCAGGCTGTCTAGTAATTATGGAACTCAAAAAATCAATTAGTGTAAAATTCGTACAAGTACTCCCTTAAATAAGGGAGTTAATTTCAAACGGTCAGAATAGGTAGAAAGTAAGAAAAAAAATCATGTACAACAAATAAGGAAAGACTTCAAATATAGTAGGTACAGAGTAAGAAATTGGGGTCAGGTTCATAAGGTCCTAATTAAGGAAATAATGTAAGAATCAATTGACAGTGTAGTCAATCATGTAATAAGGCAGGAAATAAACTAAAGGTAGGAAATTAGTAAAGATATTACCACAGGAAATCAGTAAAGGAAATCAATCACAGGGAAATTAGGGATTCAAATAGGAGTAGTACTGATTTAGGAATCAACACAAATTACACGGAATAAACACGTAATGTGCGAGAATTAGAAACCCTAGTAATTAAAATAGCATAAAATCACACGGAATTAGGGATTTACATAGAGCATAACATGAATTACTGAATAAGCATAATACAAGCAGGAGAAGTAAAGATTTAGAGGTATCGATGAACAAAAAATAGAGTAGAACCACACAATAAGCAGGGATAATAGTAGCCGGAAACCCTAACAAGAAAACATAGGGTAAAAATCACGAAATCACAGAGTATTCATGAGAACATAGTGAACATAATAGAACAGGTAAGCCTATTATCGAAAACAAACTCAGAGCCACAAATTAAAGCCAAGACTTTGGGGTCTTTAACGAAATAGCTCAGACACAAAGGGAAAAAGCTCGAATAAAGCTTAAACGTAATAAAAATCATAATATAATACTTAAAATCTGAAGGGAAATCATTTTTGAAAAGAGGTTTGAAAACCCTAGTTAGAAGGTGAAGAGTCACTTCATGAAAATCGGAAAACCTTTTTGAAAACACCAAAAATAGCTCGGAATAAGCCAAGATCTGTTATAGATATATGAGAATCAGAGACTAATAGTTAGGGTTTCATAGAAACAACCCAAAGAGAAGGAGAACCGGCTAAAGAACCGATGGTTCTAGCCGAAAAATGAGGAAATCTTACTCGGACGACCGTAGATGGCCAGAGAATGGCATGAAAGGCCATAGGTAGAAGTTGAACCGCTCCAGGTTCTCTTGAGGGCCTCAGGACAGTGTCAAACCGGCATGGGAGGACAGCCATAGGGTAGGAGTGGTGGTGAGACCGCCATGGTCACCGGCGAAGTGGTGGCCGGGAGAGGAGCTAGGTTTAGCAGAGAGAGCTTGAGAGAGATGAGGGGAGGGGGCGGAGGAGTGTAATGAGAGAGTGAGAGTGGGAAATAAGGGTTTGGGGGGTAGGTCATAGGATTAAATTAGGTAAGAATTAACCTGGACCGTTGATCAAAATGATCAACGGCCATGATTTGGGCGGAGTTGGATCGAGTATTGTTAGGATTTGGGCCTGTAGTTTTGGGCTAGTTTAATTGGGGTTGGGTCTGTTGGGTTGTGTAATTGGGTTAAGGGTCTGGGTAAATTGGGTTTAATTGAGAATTAAAGTGGCTAAAAGTTAAATACCCATAAAAATAGCTAAATAATTAATAAAAATGGCCAATAATTACATAAAATAAAATTGAGGCTAAATAGATTAAATTAAAATAATTAATTAGTATTAAAAATATAAAAATGACTGATTATCGAGTAAAAATAGCACAAAATTTATAATTAGGCTATAATTGTAAAGTTATTGCAATTATAGCCAAATAATGCCAATTTGGCTAAGTTGTGAAATAATTAAATCTTAATAGAATCAAAATTGATATATTAAGCCGAGAAATGTTTTGAAATTATTTGTAACGCAATTTATGATTAATATTGGAGATAAAAATACTGGATAAATTAGAATAAATTAATAAAAAATATTGGAAAATTATAGAAAAATAGCAATTGTTATAAAAACTGATTTTGAAGGTATATATGCAAAATTAAAAATAATTGGAGGAATAATTGGGTATCAACAAGGACCTTGGCTTTGATTTGCTTGGTAACTTCCTACTTGATTTTCAGGCTCATGTCTGGTTTGAATTTCCTGAGTTTCTGCTTCACTGGCGGACACATTGGGTTTGTAGGTAACTTGTGAGCTACTATGGATGTGCTCAACCCCGTCATATTGTCGTATGACCATGCAATAATATCCTCATATTCTTTCAGGAAGTGAGTGTATTCTTCCTTCTCCGACGGTGACAGATGGATGCTTATGTGAGTTACCTTGATGGTTTCGGAATCACCCAAATTGACTATCTCGGTCTCGTCCAGGTTGGACTTGGGATTGTTCTCAAAGTTCTCCACTTCTCTGACAATTTCCTCAGGTATTACACCCTCTTCTTCTGTTTCTTCTGAATCACTGTCCTTCTGTTGCGTTGTCTCATTACATGTCACAGTCGTTGGTCCATCAAGATAAGAAATAGTAATGCTGTAGGGATAAAGATATGAAAGAAAATAGTAATAGTAAAATGTCAAGCCATTAAAATGTCAAACAAACTGATTTCAATAACTCAAATAATGTTTTTTTTCGAAACGGAACATTGAAAATATTATTTAAAACAAAATGCAAAAGAGGTTTCCACATTCTCAGCATGTGTGGTGTTGTCTTTTCTGACGCCACTCATATCATCCATCTTAGCTTTCCCTTTACCTTTCGGTACACTTGGAGGAGGAGGAGGTGGAGGGCCTATGGATATGATGTGGTAAGCTGATGATTCCAGTATGCGCGAACCAACCTTGGGGAATAGGAATAATCAAAAAGAAAGAAAAACAAAAGGTAACCAAGTTAGTGGGAATTCTGGAAAAACATGTTTGCAGTATTTAACCACATATGCGGGAATGTAAATTTGCGTCCTAATTTGGGAGCCTCGTTGTGACCGAGGTAGGCCTAGCGACAAGCAGATTTGGAGAATTTTAATGCCAATAATTACCTCATTTCATTAATGTAATAAATAAGATGAATCTAAAACGACAATAAATAAGACAAGACACTAATGGCACTTGGCCTTATTACATTCGAAAAGCAAATTTAAAACAAATAAACCTAATCTACTTGGTCCCAGAAGAACATTCTCCAGGCCTGACTCTCTTGGCTCCATCGATTAGATTCCCCAGGTCGCGCATGTCCAGCAGCAGGTATGCCCTAGCTAGATGTCCTCCTTCGCTACCTTCAGCATTCTGGCAGTCTATGACTCTTTTCCTCATCTTCCCTTCTAACTCCATCAGACCTTGCTCCAAATATTCCAGCCTTTCATTCGATCTGATAGCCATTTACCTCCATTCATCGATTAATTCCATATCAGTCTTGTGTTGTTCCAGATGCTCGGCCTCGGATTCGTGAACTCTTTTGCGCATTCTGCTATATTTCACCTATGCTTCAGCAACTTCATCTATGACTTTGTTTCCTCGTTCGACCCCCCACTCAACAATTCCCGCTATGCTATCTTTTAACCATTATGGGTAAAAGTGCACATGCCCTGCGTGATTTCGGTCTGGCTCGATGGTGTCCCTTTCTACAATAACCTTCAAGTGCCACATATGTTGAGCTTCACATTTCTATGGAATGTCTTCATCTTGGAAATCCGCCCTGTAGTGACTCATTTTGGAGACTCGTGGTATGATTTGCTTTCTACCAGCTTGTCTCATGATCCTGATAGAAACATAGAGGCGTATGCCCCTTAAACCGATCAATACCAAGTGCGGAACATCCCTAGATCTGATGATGAACTCAATGGTGGGGAACCATTCGAACATCCAGTGAACCTGGTCCTCAGACAAATTGTCGAAAAACTGCACCCATTCTGTAGCATTCTCCGATTAAGCAAACCTTTCTGGGATAAAGGTCATTCTCTTCTATGTGATCATTCCACGGTCTTCGTGGAAACTCTTGGCGGTATTGACCTCTCTGGAAATGTTCTAGCAACCAAATATGTAGTAGTATATTACAACCCTCGAAGTGTTTGAACCCCTTCTGGCAACGATCCAAGGCCCGATATATGTCTACTATAATCATAGGGACAATAGTATATGTTTGCCCCTCGATTCCCTCCATTCAGGCTTTGGTTACCATGGCCAGTATGGTGTGAATTCTGTCCATTTTTCTTGGAAACACTATCATATCCAAGAAGCAAACGATGAACACGAAAATCCTGCGATGAATCCAACCCAAGGAAGTGATGGAGAACTCGTCATAAAAGATACAATAAGACTTGATGTGACCGTATCGTTCACAAAGGAAGTCGAAAGGTATGTAGGACTTCTTCAGACACACCAAATTGTCATTCTTTCTTAAACCCATCATTTTCAGAAACCCTTTGGGAGTGCGATTTTCTGGCACCAATAGACCGGGAATGTCCCAAGGTAGTCCAGCGAATCCCCCTATTTCCTCCAAAAGAAGGGTCATTTCTATGTTTCCAAAACGGAATACGGCCCTTTCTCCGTCCCAGAACATAGTGGCAACTTCGATGAACATGTTGTTTGGTTGGATATCTAATAAGGAAGGTGAGTTCCCCAAGACCCTTTTCACATGCTTTTTGTCGCTTGATGGAAGGTCTTCCCACCAATCTAGCAATAATGGTGGTATGTTTCGGACCATGCCGACCTGGGGACTTCGTGACTCATTTTCTGCAAAACAAATAAGGTTAGACCTTTCCCTCTACGGATTTGACTATTTATACATTAACGATTAGCCTATCGACATTTATTTCAACAAATTAATGCACAGATCGTGGTTGCGTCCGTTGGGATTATGGAATCCCCAATGGACTTTGCACAAGGCTTTTCTTAAAGGGTTATTATGTGGACAACATATTAACCCAGACTAGGTTTGACCATGATGCATGCACAGTTATAATCAGAGTAAGGTTTCTATAGAGGTCTAGACCGGTACCCTCAAGCGGACAACTTGAGGGGGAAATGCACGGAACCGTCAACTGCACCGCTGATCGACTAGTTTTACCGCAAATAATCCTTTCCAAATTCAAAAAAGGGTGATATAGGAAGAGCGCAAACACTCATCAAGTGTTGCTACATTATTAATGTCATGGGCGGCTTTCCATCCATGCCCCATGACCCCTTGGACGCGCCCTGTGGCGTCCTAGCAAGCCTCACAACGCCTAGCGCCACGGACGGCCCCGTGGTCTTGACCGCTCCAAGTGACAAGCGCGCAGGTGCCTCTGTCGCCCCACCAATTTCCCTCGCTAGCGCCCAGCCGCAAGCAGTTGCCAATAGCGCCGCGCGTACAGACAATGCCGCGCGCGCAGATCATGATGCCGAAGACAAAGTTGCTGCCAACGGACCTGTTTCTACCTTTGTAGAAAACTAAGTCCTTTTCTTTGTAATCATAGACTAGCTTTATTCCATGTACTTCCATTATGTTTCTCTAGCCTAGTTTAGTCTACTCATGTAACTAGGGTTTATTTTTTTAAAGCATTATTAGGGGGTATATAGCATTCAAAACTTTCAAGCAAGCAAATCCCTGTACTGGTGTCTCTACCCCTCGACACCGCATTTCCTTCATTTTGTAATAGCTTTCATTATTGCAATCCAGCTTTCATCATTTCAAACATTATTACTGTTCTCTCAATTGTTGGCATTGGTTTTCCCACACGGCACTGACGATCTAGTCTAGCGTGTGGCGGGGACCTCATTTGGCGGACAGCAACCACCCTGACATCGGTTGCTTAGCCTTACGTCGCCCTTCCAAAGCATCTCAGGAAGGCGCCGTGTATTAGTTGGTATCAGAGCCTAGGCTCGACATCGGACGAGGGAACGCATTGGCATCAACACCATTTCTGACCATGGTGAATCAAGGGGACCGTATTGCGGCCCTTGAGGAGACGGTTGACGTACTACGACCCATTGTAGATACGGTGCCGGAACTGAGAACCAACCTACTGGAAAGGTTGGACGACCTGGACCGCAGGATGGCCCAGGCCGAAATTGACATCGGAAACATGAGCCGCGACTCTGAAGGAGACCGGCAAACGGCAGCTACTGAGGCAGCCGAAATTTTTGATAAATTCGAGGGCCTCCAACAGGAGCGCGCCGAGAATTTAGCCCACAGGGCACAAGACGCAGACAGGATGACCGCCATGCAGCAATCTATCGACAACTTGACAAACCAGCTCAACGTTGTCAATGCTGCGCTACAGGGCTTACTTCGAGGCGGTGGAAATCAAATCGGGGGCGCTGTGAACCCCGCTCCCTTGGCACAGAAGCTGAAAATTCCTGAGCCAAAGTCATACAGTGGGGCTAGGAATGCCAAAGAAGTGGAAAATTTCATTTTCGACATCGAGCAGTATTTCGATGCCGTGGGAGGCCTAGAAGAAGCTAAGAAGGTAGCAACTGCTGCCATGTATCTTCAGGGTGATGCTAAGCTCTGGTGGCGAGTGAAATACAGNTGACATGGGGGACAAGGACAAACTCTTCACTTTCCTGGAAGGGTTGAAACCTTATGCCCGCATGGAACTGCAAAGACAGAGAGTGGATACCCTTCCCAAGGAAATCCAAGCAGCGGAATGCCTTGGGGACTACCAGATGGAGACTCGGAAGGATAGGCAACAGGCGCCTATCCGAGCGGGTTACAAAGGAGGCCAACCTACCAATGGTGGCCCCAACAGAAGTGGGGGAGACCGGAGTGCAGGCAAAGCTAAGGCTCCCTCCACAGGCAGCAATAGTGCTGCATCAAACAACAATGACTGGGGAAGAAAGCCACCCTCAGGGTGCCGGCATTGCGGCGGGCCTCATTGGAATAATGAGTGCCCACATGCACAGATAAATGCCCATCAAGATTGCGATGATGGGACAAATGATGAAACAGATGAGGATGAACAGACCGACGCAATCGGTGCGTTGAACGCCATTGTGGGTTCTGTATCTCAGGTATTCGCGGGAACCAGTGCTGGTATCCGCAAGAAGAAGAATCCCCGTCCAGTCGCC
>ML260330.1:0-30615 GCA_005239495.1 Nicotiana undulata | reverse complement strand
TCGTTGAAGTTCAACCCCCATGGAAGATGTACTTTGATGGTGCTGCGCATCGTGGAAGAGCCGATGCTGGCGTAGTATTTGTCACTTCCCAAGGTGAAGTATTGCCTTACTCCTTCACCTCGACACAACTCTGTTCCAACAATGTTGCTGAGTATCAAGAATTAATACTTGGGCTTGAAATGGCCGTTGATATGAAGCAATTGCAGTTGCAAGTCTTTGGTGACTCCCAGTTAGTGGTCAATCAACCTTTGGGTAGTTACGAGGTTAAGAAGCCTGAACTACGCCCATATAATGATTACGCTAAAAAGTTAATAGGGTGGCTCGATTATGTGACTATTCAGCATGTGCCAAGGAAAGAAAATAAGAAGGTGGATGCTTTAGCTGCCTTAGCTTTATCGTTAACCCTGCCTGATCAAGCGCAAGTTACTGTCTGCCAAAAATGGGTGGTACCGCCACTAAATGAGGTTGAAGGTGAAGAAAATGAACTCAAGCATCTTGTCGCTGTTTCTGAAGTTGAGAAAGAAGAATGGCGACAACTCATTATCGACTATTTGTGCTATGGGATGCTTCCGAAAAATTCGAGGAGAAGGACTGAAATCCGTCGTCGCGCACCTTGCTTCCTTTACTACAAAGACACTTTATACAGAAGGTCATTCGAGGGAGTACTCTTGCGATGCTTAGGGGAAGAAGAAGCACTCCAAGCTTTGCAAGAGGCACATTCTGGGGTATGTGGGTCGCACCAGTCTGGACCAAAGCTCCACTTCCATATAAAAAGGATGGGATATTATTGGCCAACAATGGTAAAAGATTGCTTGGACTACGCTCGAAGATGCAAGGCTTGTCAATTCCACGCGAATTTTATTCATCAACCTCCTGAAGTGTTGCACCCGACTGTTGCATCCTGGCCATTTGACGCCTGGGGATTGGATGTTGTGGGACCACTGCCAAAGTTTTCTGGTGGGAACCTATACATCTTGGCTGCAACTGACTACTTCTCGAAATGGGCCGAAGCTGTTGCTCTTAAGGAAGTAAAGAAGGAAAATGTTGCAAGTTTCATTCGAGTAAACATAATCTATCGATTTGGCATTCCTCGTTACATAATAACGGATAATGGAAAGCCATTCGATAATCGGTTGATGAACAAGATTTGTGATCTCTTTGGCTTCAAACAACGTAACTCTTCGA
Organism: Nicotiana undulata; assembly: GCA_005239495.1. Classification (NCBI taxonomy): domain Eukaryota; kingdom Viridiplantae; phylum Streptophyta; class Magnoliopsida; order Solanales; family Solanaceae; genus Nicotiana; species Nicotiana undulata. The sequence goes on along the minus strand of ML260330.1, from coordinate 29,430 downwards.
TGTACAATGCTGCCGCCAATGGTCTAGCTGAGGCATTCAACAAAACTCTGTGCAACCTGCTGAAGAAAGTTGTCTCCAAATCCAAACGAGATTGGAATGACCGTATGGAAGAAGCCCTATGGGCATATAGGACGACTCACCGCACGCCAACACAAGCAACTCCGTATTCACTCGTTTATGGAGTCGAAGCCGTCTTGCCACTTGAGCGTCAAATACCTTCATTACGACTGGCTTCAAGAAGGGATTACTGATGAAGAAAATGCTCGACTTCGATTAGTAGAGTTAGAGGCTCTCGATGAGAAGAGGTTGGAAGCTCAACAGAGTCTCGAATGCTATCAAGCTCGATTGTCTCGTGCCTTCAATAAAAGAGTTCATTAGAGGTCCTTTCAAGTAGGAGATCAAGTCCTTGCCATAAGAAGACCCATTATTACTTCCCATAAACCTGTGGGGAAGTTTAATTCAAAATGGGATGGTCCATATGTCGTGCAAGAAACTTATTCAAGCGGGGCTTACAAGGCGTATGCAGATGGCTTGAGAATCGGCCCTATCAATGGCATGTTTTTGAAGAAGTATTATCCTTGAAGTTGTAATGCTCCTTAACGCATGAGCACAAACTGCATGTTATTCCTGGCCCGCATGAGTCTAAACTATGTACGACCGACACAAAAAAAAGGGTCCGCTAGGTTGAAAACCTCGAAAGAGGCGGCCTAGGAAAAAGTTAGGACATAAAAAATAATAATAATAATAAAAAAAAAAATTCTACCCATTCTGAACTATGGTATGACTTGATCCTCTTCACCGAGGTACGTAGGCAGATTAGAGTTTCATTCTGAGTTCAGTCGCATAAATTAAAAAGACACATAATCCCCCGACCGTTGTCTGAATGAAGCATGATGGAATGTAATTCATTCAATCAGTATTCAAAAATCGAGTTGGGACACCATGCCTCTGTTAAACTTTCGATCCCATTTGATTTAAAAAAGGGGGCAAGCCGCTATGCTAAATTGGTGTGAACCCAAGATATTTGGTGAGAATGAAGCTCTTGAATTTTAATTTTTGACAATTAAAAGGTTCTTACAATATCAAGGCTCCCACACCAAGATACAAATATTTTGGTGAAGTCGTGCTAATTTGAAACTGTCGGCATATCAGGAATTAAAGTTGGCTTCAAAATAATATCTCGGATGATTCTCAAAGTATTTAATTTCAAATTTTGGATATGTCTTAGATTTTGAAGTCTAGTTTTCATGAAATTAAACGGTTCGTGATTTATATATTCCTACGTCAAGATACAAATATTTTGTGAAGCCGTGAAAATCTGAAATCGTCGACGTGACAGAATTTAAAGCTAGACTCAAAATAATATCTCGGATGATTCTCAAAGTTTTTAATTTAGAATTTTGGATATGTCTTAGATTTTGAAGTCTCGTTTCCATAAAATCAAACGGTTCATGATTTAGACATTCCTACATCAAGAAATAAATATTTTGGTGAAGCCGTGAAAATCTGAAATCGTCGACGTAACAGAATTTAAAGCTAGACTCAAAATAATATCTCGGATGATTCTCAAAGTGTTTAATTCCGAATTTAGGATATGTCTTAGATTTTGAAGTCTAGTTTCCATAAAATCAAACGGTTCATGATTTAGACATTCCTACATAGAGATGCAAATAGTTTGGTGAAACCGTGCAAATCTGAAATCGTCGACGTGACAGAATTTAAAGCTAGACTCAAAATAATATCTCGGATGATTCTCAAAGTGTTTAATTTCGAATTTTGGATATGTCTTAGATTTTGATGTCTCGTTTCCATAAAATCAAACGGTTCATGATTTAGACATTCCTACATCAAGATAAAAATATTTTGATGAAGCCGTGCAAATCTGAAATTGTCGACGTGACAGAATTTAAAGCTAGACTCAAAATAATATCTCGGATGATTGTCAAAGTGTTTAATTCCGAATTTTGGATATGTCTTATATTTTGAAGTCTAGTTTCCATAAAATCAAACGGTTCATGATTTCAACTTTCCTACACCAAGATATGAATTATTTAGTGAGACTGCGCAAATCTGAAATTTTTAATGTGGTGAAATCTAAAGTTGGTTTCAAAATATTATTTTGGTTGATTCTGAAGGTGTTTGATTCTATGTTTTATATATTGAAGTCTAATTTTTATAAATGAAACGGTTCATTATTTGGACTCTCCAACGACAAGATAAGAATCCTTCATTACGAGTACGTAAAGCTGAAAATTATGCGACCAAGATAAATGTCGGGCAATGTAAAGCAAAAGAGAAGCAATCAGATTTAAGATGAAATAAATACCCACTAGGTCAACCTAACATAAGGATAAAAAGGGAGATAATTCTAATAGCCTAATCTAAACAAAACTTGTAGTTGATCAATTCTTGACAGCTAGTCTCCAGGATCTTCTTCTTCTCCTCCAAACTGGCCGAATCTTCAGCAGTCAGCAAATTTACATTGTCATCTGAAGAAACCTCAGTCTCGGCAGCTGAAACTTTTGCCTGAACCTCTTCAACCTACTTTTGAGTCGCTTCTATAATACCTTCGAGGTTCTCCCTCTCTTGTTGTAATGTCTGCAATTTCTTCACAACTCTCTTCCGTTTCTTTTCACTAGAGGAAACTTTCTTGACTTTCTCACTTGCTTCAAGCCTGAATGATTCGAGATGCTCCTTAGCTTTGGAAATCATCTCCAACTTCTCGTCTTGACTCGTCTTCTCAGCCAAATTGGATCGCTCTTGGTCATATGAGGCAGCAAACTCGAAAAGAGAATCCAGTAAACACTCTAATGGAGAAAGATCTGAAATATTCGCCCTTTTCATATCCTCAAAAAACCCAGTAATTTGCTCCCTATAAGATGAGAGCAGTTCTGCACGAGTCTTGGAGAGTCTATTGCAAATATCCTCCCAAAGTCCCAAGACGAATTCCTTTTTGCGATTAAAAACAATGCTCTTTCCTTCAAAAATAGATATTGTTGTATCTGTCCTCGGTGGAATGCGAGTTATCTCATTTAGAGTTTGTTGGTTTAGGGCTTTGTCATGAGGAAGAGATGATGCGTTTGAATGTGACTTCACTTTAGACGTAGGCCCTCCAATAGATTCATCACTCACTTGCGGCTGGTCATGTGGGGATACCACCGGATGCCCAATGGCATTTAACTGCATGAGAAAGAGGCAAAAAAGTGAATATTTTTTTTAGAGCCATTCGTTTGTTAATAATAATAATAATAATAATAATAATAATAATAATAATAATAATAATAATAATAATAATAATAATAATAATAATAATAATAATAATAATAATAATAATAATAATAATAATAATAATAATAAATAAAATGAAGGGAATAATAATAATAATAATAATAATAATAATAATAATAATAATAATAATAATAATAATAATAATAATAATAATAATAATAATAATAATAATAATAATAATAATAATAATAATAATAATAATAATAATAATAATAATAATAATAATAATAATAATAATAATAATAATAATAATAATAATAATAATAATAATAATAATAATAATAATAATAATAATAATAATAATAATAATAATAATAATAATAATAATAATAATAATAATAATAATAATAATAATAATAATAATAATAATAATAATAATAATAATAATAATAATAATAATAATAATAATAATAANTTTCCAATTTCGATCTTCATTGGTACTCTGACTTGTATCTTGAGGAACTTGCGTGCTAAATGGAAGAACTGAAGGGTGCTTCTCTAAATCCGCTGAAGTGCACACCACCTCTTTCAAAGCCGCCTTGGAGGATTTAAGCTTCCTTTTCTTATGTTGTGTAGCTACTTTTGGGATTGGAGTACGTGGCTCTTTAACTTCCGGGAGCGTCTTTCCAACACCTTGATCTTCACCTTCTAAAGGAATAGTAGACTTTAGCCCAACATTGTTTACCAAAGCTTGTAAATTATTCTCGAGAAACTTACCATGCGCTTTCTCCCACCAAGACATATAATTAGTGGAGAAAGGCTTCTCCACAGGATCGCCTGTTGGGGGAAAAACCGCGCGTGACATAGACCGATACAACGTACAAATCCTCCAAAATTTGAGTCCTTCATCTAGAGAGGCGTTACAGATATCATTCTCCAAAACACCGGGGACATTTTGGTAAAACCCAAATTGACGACCAAACCGATGTGGGCTATAGGGTTCGATGATAAATGAGTTACCATACATCCAAGGGAGGTAAATAAAACGTAAGCTCATGAAGTAATTTGACTCCAACTCTTCAGGGGCATCGTTATCCACATAATAATAAGGACGAGAATTGGTTAACATTGTTGGTGTCCAAACTATATCCTCCCCAGTGTGGATGCGTTTCCTCGCATCCTTCCCGTCAAAGTACCTTGCATCTCCCTCTCCTGAGTATGCCACCATCAAAGGGTCAAACGGACCCTTAGCAAGTGGATAGTGGGTTTTGAAGTAATGTGCAAGCCAGCCGTAAACATAATGAATGGGGAAACAAACTTTGACCTGATCAAGCTGGGAAGAACACGAAATCTTATTCAAACCATTATAAATACTCGCCAAAACTGGGATCGCAAGGCTAATCTTTCGCCCGCCTGCCATCATGCTTGCCATCTTAAAAGTCTCGGGACGAATGAAGTTTTCTGCCTTGGGAAACACGAAGGCACATAGCCAAATTGATAAGAATGCTGCTACATAAGTTTCATCTTTCTTGTCAGCCCTCACCCTATGCTTGGAGAATATAACTTCTTGATCACTCGACCACCTCGTTGTCTCGGGAATAACTCCGTTAGGATTATGTGTCGACTTTAGGCGCGCAGATTTCTTTTCCTTTCGCAGTGGGGCGGGTTTATATATTAAAGTCTTTTTATACCAAAAATTTGTCCACTTGTTGAAAGAGACCTTTTGGTTAGCACCCGTACCTTCCTTAAGGTAATGGAAGGCAGCAAATAAATACTCGCAAGATCGAGGGATAAATCTCATCTTTTTTTCGTCCAAACGGATAAGTTCTCTTGTCTCAGGTACCACTTCTTCATAAGGAGAACTCACAATGGGCAGACCTCCAAGGATATGTAAGTCCCAAATAGAGAGAGATAGATAGTTCCCCAGCTGATGTAAGAAGCGTGTTCATCTTGGGGAACCAAGCCTCGCAAAATGCTTGTAAAATGTTCGAGTTTCGATCATAAGTGAAAAGTGAAGCATATACAGCATCATAAATCTTTGTTGTACTCAGGTTTTGTTGGCTTCCACCAAGTACATCGTCAGCCCATTCCCAATATCCTGGTATGTGACGATACTCTCCCTCGATTGTTGTTGTGCTTCCCCAACGTACTTCGCATTGAATTATGCGACGTCCTAAGCTTGGAAAGGTGCTAGCAATGTTTACGTGGCGATGGATTGGCGCTTGGAGAGACCACATCTTGGACAATGGATTAGAAGTTGACTTGTGCTCTAAGGTCCAGTTTTCTACATGAAGGGAGTTTCTCAAAGAAGGCCATGAGGCTGCGTACCGGCCAACTTGCGGGGCGTGAACCAAAAGCTTCGTTTGTTCTATGTCATCTTTAGTCTCGATTATGAGATATCTAAGTTTGGAGGAAGGTGAGGTATAGTCTCTGAAACTTTCCATCTCTCGAGCTGCAAAAAAAAAGGGTCATCAAAGTCCAAATCAAGAATATTAGGATGAGCACAAAGGTCTAAATGAGTAAATTGGCCTCCGATAGTCGGGCCACATTGAGAGTAATCTCTCCGATAGTCGGGCCACATTGAGAGTAATCTCTCCGATAGTCGGGTCATTTTGAGAGTAATATCTCCGATAGTCGGGTCATTTTAAGAGTAATTTCTCCGATAGTCGGGCCACATTGAGAGTCATCTCTCCGGTAGTCGGGCCATATTGAGAGTAATCTCTCCGATAGTCGGTCACATTGAGAGTAATCTCTCCGATAGTCGGGACATTTTGAGAGTAATCTCTCCAATAGTCGGGCCACATTTAGAGATATCTCTCCGATAGTCGGGACATTTTGAGAGTAATCTCTCCAGTAGTCGGGCCATGTTGAGAGTAATCTCTCCGATAGTCGGTCACATTGAGAGTAATCTTTCCGATAGTCGGGTCATTTTTAGAGTAATCTCTCCACTAGTCGGGCAACATTGAGAGTAATCTCTCCGATAGTCGGATCATTTTGAGAGTAATCTCTCAAGTAGTCGGGCAACATTGAGAATAATCTCTCCGGTAGTCGGGCCATTGTGAGAGTAATCTCTCCGATAATTCGGGCCATTTTGAGAGTAATCTCTCCGATAATTCGGGCAGGGATGAGTACCCATCCCCTCACACCCTAAGATTGCCTTCTTCATGCATGGATCATCTCGTTAAACAAGAATACATCCTTCTTGTTTGACCTACAAAAAAAAAAGAGAAAAAAAAAAGACAACAGAGAAGAAAGCACAAAAAAAAAAAAAAAAAAAAAAAAAAAAAAAAAAAAAAAAAAAAAAAAAAAAAAAAAAAAAAAAAAAAAAGAAATTACCTTCACGTTAATGCTTCCAAGTCCACAAAAGTAGACTCAAAGTGACTTGCAAATATTGTGAATTGATGCTCAACAAATACGACCACAGGGTTTATATAGATGGTAAAAGAGAGCATCAAAGCATTTATTTTCGATGTGGGAGTAATTGTAGTGGCGGTAACTACTACATGTTCTCGACATGGACTTGGTAGAGACTCTTCCGTGTCCAGATAGAAGTCAACCAAAGCTATTTGGTTTAGAAAAGGATTTGGAGACATACGACAGGAAGCTGTGCGGTAAAATAGGATATGTACATATTCTGTAGAAATAATGCTTACGGATTACTCTTCAACGAATTTATGCGTAAAAATTTCAAATGAAAAAGGTGGTCACATGCCGTTAATGCTTCAGTAAAGCAAAGGTGAAAAACTTTGTTCAGATGCCAAACTTTTCAAGCTTATGTGGCTTTCCATTGTCATCTTTAAAAAAATGAATTACTATTATAAACAAATTTCAAGCAACTGACAAGATTTTCATTACAATTAAATCCCAGGCTAGTAAATTGGGAGTTCAAAATCATCTCATTTGATGTCTTCATAATACTTCAATCCTTGTCTTAAGTCCAACATGTTTACAACCGACAAGTTTTGAAGTAGGGGCATTTGTAGGCATGCAAAATTTATTGAATTTAAATTTAATAAAATAATTTGGACTATATTTTAAATTCAAGATATATTGGTCCAAATAAATATTATGGGCTAATACAATTGAATTAATTACATAAGTCCAACTCATATAGATTAAATAAATAAGTCTTAATCCATTGGGCTAGCCCATTTTATTGGGCTAAAATGATGAGCCCACTTCATTAAGCCCAAGATGTCATCTTCCTAGAGGCCCAGTTTGGTGCCACGTGTCAAATGACGTGGCGCGCCAAGTCAAACGGAAGAGCCAATAAGATCATGCCACGTGTCAAAATGACAAGGTATGCCAAGTCACACTAAAAGGCCAATGAAATCGCGCCACATGTGCAAGTGACATGTTCTGTCCAATCAAATGCGGCCTTGTCACACTTCAATTTGATTGGTCGGAAAGAATTTGTTCTTATAATAACTCTTCCCTCCCATAACTATAAATCGGGGTCTTCATAACTCAGAAAGGACCACCAGAAGTTATAACAAGAAGCAAGAGAGAGCTCGTGGATCAAATGCCGCAAAATTCTCTACAAGTTTCAAGCTTCAAACAATCAAGTTCAAGTTCCATAAATCAAGTTCAAGCTCAAGTACGAAGAACAATTCAAGTATTCAAGATCAAGACCGAAGTCAAATCAAATACAAGGCGTTCAAGATCAAGGCTACTTGTTTGTGATACAATTCGTGGCAACAATCAAAGTGTTCGCGACGGATAAATCAAATTCAAATTCAAGATCAAGCTCAAAGGCCCTTGAATTTATACTAGAAAAGTAGAATCAGAGGATTCATAGAGATTGTAACGCTCAAATATTTGAAATCAAATACTACGATTGTTGCAATATTTTTTCGGTCTTGATTTTATTTTTCTTGATGCAATTTATTGTCTACACGCGGAATCAACAATAATAGCTAGACCTACAATTGATTGGAAGAACAAGAATCAATTAGACTATGAAGCCTAATTAACTCTATGAACTCAATCAATTGTAACTCTAAACTATGAAAACCCTCATGAGATTGGCAACTCTTGAAAATACAGAGAAAGTAATTAAGCAATTAAGTATTTACTACTAATTGCTCATCAACTAAGACTAATTTAATACTAATGAAAGTATAAACAAAGAAATAAAGGAATTAAAGGCATAAACATAAAATGCATTAATTAAAGATAAGGAAAGCATATGAGACTTGCATGTCTTCTAGTTTTTCATTGATCAAGTCTATCTTTAAAGGCATTAATGCTTAGCTATTTATACTAGTGCTATTTTAGGTACACGAAATTCCTAGAATAGCTCCAAAGAGTGACTTATTATGCAAATTAGCCACTTTGGGTAGAACCTACTCCAAGTTCATCCTCTTTTCTCAATTCTTGGTATTCAAACCATTCACACTGTAATGTGTATGAGACTTCTCCAAAACTCCCTCGGATGCTTCAAGCTTCATAATCAACAATCCAAGACCTTGCAACTCCTTTTCTTGGCTTCTTGTGAATGACCTAGATGAAGTAGGTGAATGTCGGGGTGTATCAACCTCTGGCCCTAGGGAGGAGAGTAGTAAAAAGAGCAATTTATGCAAAATACCCATTGAGCTTAAAATAATTACCCTTTCTTACATAATTTCAAAACTAGTTATAATATATACCTACCCATTTAAAACTAATTACCCCTGCCTACCCCACCCATCCCAATTTTTTTTAAACCCATTTGGCTTAGCTTAACTTGATTTTGGCTTGGCTTCGGTTGAATTGGCTAGGCTTAGCTTCACTTGATTTGGTTTGGTGTGACTTGGTAGCTTGAATTGGATTGGTTTGGCTTAAATTGACTTGGTTTATAATAGCTAAATTTGACTTCATTTGGTTGGGCATTAAAAAAATGGGTAGGGAAAAAGGTATGGGTAGGGGCAGGTAAATACTTTTCGCTGAACGGGTATTTGCTGAACTTCCCCTAGTAAAAATGAAAAGCGACGATCTTGGGAGGCAAATGTATCGTGGTAGACGTAAGTCCCATTGTTCTGGGCGTAATGCAAGGCATTGAGTGCTCGTGGTGGCATAAGCTTAGAAAATCTATTTAAATTAAAATTAAATCGTAAAAAGGTCCTTAATATAAAAAATACAAAATTAAACATTTTAAGATATTCTAAAAAGTTAAAAACTTAAAAAGTCAAGATTTTTAATTCTTAACCCTAATTTCTATTCTTTCTCTTCATCTTAGACCGACAAATGGGAAAATGATCAATTTAAAATTATAAAGCAAATTGAACTTTCAAGTTAGTTCCTTCTTCGCTTTTCCTCTTTTCATGTTGTTTTCATCTTTCAGGTTAGTTCATGTCGGGTTTTTTTCAATGCCTGATTAGTTACTTTTAGACGAAGTAGTTCTGATTGATTTTTTAGTTAATTGTTGATTCTGATTAAGTTTAAAATGAAGCTGTTATATATATATATTTTCACTTATTTTAAATTTTCTTGAATTTTCTATTTCTTTTACTCCATTCTGTTGTAGCTTGATTGAACCTCTTCAGAGTAAGAGGGTCAAAGTAACTAATTTTCAGTGTGAATTCAGATGTTGATTCTTTATTATTATTATTTTTGTTTTACATATTTAGAAACTACATAAAAAATACTAGAAGTCACTATAATTAACAATTCAAAATATTTTAAAACTATTTACAAAAAATATGGTCAAAATCTTGTTTGACTCCCAAATAGTAAATTGTTCATTCTTTTTTTAAACGGATGGAGTATGTAATTTTATATTTTTTTAAAATATTTATTTTTCTTATATTAATTTATAAAAATAATTAAAATTGATGATCCATGAGGCTTACGTCCAATGCCTCGAAGCTTATGCCTCACTTCGTATAAATTAAAGCGCCCCGCCTTGCCGCTTTGCCTTTTAAAATACTGTTCATAATATTTGTGATTTGTGCCTCAGATTTGATTGATAAGGTGAAAACCATGCGGAGGTATATTTGAACCTTTGTAATTCATTCAAGGACATACTNATATATATATATATATATATATATATATATAAGTTAATTCAATAATTTAGGGGTAAACTTGGATCTTTTGTTTGTCTACGTGGCTCCAGTATGACAAATGTCACAGCTCACCTGGACAACTGTTAACTAGCAAGCTGGTTAACCATTGTTAATCTTAAGTGTAAAGTTAACTGTAGTTAGATGCATTGTTAGTTAACTAATGTGTTAGTTAGTTTGTTATAAGTATAGGTACTGTGTAGATACTGTTATAACTTAAAATGAAAGTCGGTTCTCTTTCTTCTCTCTCATTTTCTCTCTGAACCTTCTTCTCCTTCTTCTTCCTCATTAGCTTCCATTGATCTTGCATGGCTTCTATCATGGTATCATAGCCATCGGTGCAGATCTAATCAAACTAGCAAATTGCTTTTTTCTCTTTGTCTAGGTTACTTCAATTTCTGCAATTTGAAGTGCAGAATTGTCTTAGAGTAACTCGAAATTGGAGCTAGGGTTTGCAAGTTGTGTTCCTCGAAGCTAATTCTAAGGTAACAATGGCTATCGGCGATGATCAGAACAACAATACTGCTCCTATACATACTACTACTGCCACAATCTCAGCAAATGGCAATTCTGGAGCTGGCTCTTCCTTTCCTACCATTGATCACAACCATCCTTTGTACCTACAGCCAACTGATACACCAGATAGTTACTTGATCTCTCTTCAACTTACTGGATCAGATAACTACGCTTTGTGGAGTCGTGCCATGCGAATTGGCTTGTTAGGTAAAAGTAAACTAGGATTTGTTGATGGTAGATTTCCTAAATCTAGGTTTGAACCTGAACTTCATGATCTCTGGGAGAAAGTAAATGCTATTGTGTTGTCGTGGATTATAACTGTTGTGAGACCAGACTTGTTTAGTAGTGTCTTATATGCCTCTAGTGCTCCTAAGGTTTGGGAAGACCTAAAGGAGAGATTTGATAAAGTAAATGGGTCTAGAGTTCTCTATCTACATAGAGAAGTTCATACTCTGACTCAGGGAGTTATGACTGTAACTAATTACTTTTCTAAGCTAAGAGAACTGTGGGATGAATTTGATGCCCTCATGTCATGTCCTGGGTGTCCATGTCCTGAGTCAAAGAAATATGCTCAGCATTTTGAGTATCAGAGACTTCTTCAGTTTCTCACTAGGTTAAATGTGTCACACTCACAGTCAAGGAGCCAAATTATGATGATGTACCCCCTGGCTAGTATAAACAAGGCTTGTTCTATGCTAGTTGATCAGGAAAGTCAGAGAAATCTAGTTATTCTACCACAAGTTGCTCAAGTCTCTGAAGTTTTGGAGAATGTAGCAATGTATAGCAACAGAAACTCAAATAGTGCTGGGAGCTACAAACCAAAGAGAAGTCAAGTTCAATGGGCATACTGTCATTATAAGGGACATAGCAAGAAAAACTGCTATAAACTAGTGGGATATCCCCCATATTTCAAGTCTAAGAAGAAACCTTTCAACACTGGACAGTATGCTAATCAAATGAGTAGTACAGAAGTGGTCTATACAGACAGACATGTAAGGGGAAACAATATTGCTTCCAATGTGGTTCATCAAGGCAGAGGTGGAACTTGTTCTAATGCAAGTGCTCCAAAATCAGATTATCAACCTGCCTTCTTTCAGCAGCTGCCAACTTCTACTCCTGTTTTTACTTCTGAACAATACCAGCAGATAGTTCATCTACTGTCCAAAGGAAGCACAGAAGGGTCAGTTTCTTCAAACAAGTCAACTGCTGCAGGTATTCTGAACAAAGTGAATGCTTTTATGTCTCATTTTGTTGATGAAAGTGGATTGTTGACACTAGAACATCAAATCACATGGATTCAAATTTAGATATGTTACACAATAGTAGAGTACTCCCAGATACAGAAGAAAATAAGGTCGAATTACCTACTGATAGTGTGGCATCAGTGTCTCACACAGAAAGTGCATCTGTGTTGAGCAATCAAAAGATCTCTAATGTTCTGTATATTCCTGATTTTAAGTTCAATCTATTATCAGTCTCAAAACTTACCAAGGAGCTGAAGTGCATGGTTGGCTTCTTCCTTGATTTCTGTATTTTTCAGGACCTCTTTAGTGGTAAGGTGAAGGGGATTGGTAGAGAAGAACATGGTCTGTGTATTCTGCGTGGGAACTCCTCAACATCAGCCTTATTTCAGACAAAGGACAAGTGTGCTAATACAACAAATGATATGCCTATTTCTTCAGCAAGTGATGTTTCTACCTATATTTCTTCTAGTGTATGTGTCTAACACTAGCCGTTTATGGAATAAGAGATTAGGACATGCCCCTATTGATGTAATAAGAAGGATATAGATGTTGAATAAGCTGACAACAGATGTATGTAGTCAGCCCTGTACTGTATGTCCTGTTGCTAAGCAAACTAATATGCCTTTCCAGTTAAGCACTACTACTACAAAGTATGTGTTTGAACTTCTTCACTGTGATATCTGGGGACCTTATAGAGTTCCTAATCATGATGGAAAAAGGCACTTTGTCACTATAGTTGATGACTTCATATGAGAGTGAATTTTTTAGCAAGGAGTTTAAGAAGTTGATGTCTAACCTTGGCATTATACATCAAAGTACTTGTGTCTACACACCCCAACAAAATGGGGCAGCAGAAAGGAAGCATAGAACTATTCTGGAGATGGCCAGGTCACTTAGATTTCAAGCAGCTGTACCTCTAAGATTTTTAGGAGAGTGTGTCTGTAACGACCCGATATGTCGTTACGTAGAACCTGCATTATAATTACTGTTATTGACTTGTTATAGGTTGGTTATACTGTTATTGATGTGTTAGAGTTGGTAGGCTTGAAATCAGAATAGTTGTAGTGACAGTTTAGTCATTCAATCTTTAAAAATAGCCTTAAAGATTGGAAAAAGTCAACTAAGAGTTGACTTATTGGTAAATGACCTCGGAATGCAGATTGTATGGCTATGATAGCTTCGTTAAGTGATTTGGGACTTAGGAGTGTGATCAGAATTTTTTTGTGATGTCTGGTGTAGAATTAGGCTTGAATTGGCGAAAGTTAGTTTTTGGCGATTTCCGGTCGGCAGTGGAAAATAGTCTATCGGGGTCGGAATGAAATTTTGACAGTTGGAACAGGTTCGTAATATCATTTTGGATATGTCTACAAAATTTCAGGTCAATCGGAGTTGTTTTGGATAGTTTCGGCATAGTTGGTGGATTTTAGAAATTTCAAAGTTCCTAGGCTTGAATCCGATGTGATTTTGGTGCTTTGATGTTATTTTTAGTGTTTGAGAGTGCAAATAAGTTTGAATGATGATATGAGATATGTTGGTAGGTTTGGTTGAGGTCCCGAGGGCCTCAGGATTGATTTCGGGTGGTTGACGGGCATCTTGGCCTTAGGAATCTACTGAAAAATCTGGTGTGATGTTGCTGGTGTCCTTGTATGCGATCGCAGGGATACATCCGCGATCACGTAAGCTTGTTTGGGGCAAAGGTGAAATTTCTCTTCGCGATCGCAGGGTCAGGGATGCGATCGCGTAGAGTGGTGAGGCTGTGCATCGCGATCGCAGGTCCAGGGTCGCGATCGCATAGAAGAACCTGGAGTGACAATGAGGCAATTGAAATTACTCTATGCGATCGCATAGAGCTGGTCGCGATCGCATAGGTTAGGAGGTTTAAGCATCGCGATCGCAGGGCATATGTTGCGATCGCAGTTAATAGAATTGGAGGTTGGTGAGTTTTCTCTTCGCGATCGCGTGGGTCCTTCTGCGATCGCGATGAAAAAATCCCTGGGCAGTTAAATTAAAACCCTTCCGCGACCCTAACCTATTTTAGCACCATTTTTGAACGACAAGAAGATTTTGAGGCGATTTTGAAGAGCGAAAATCAGTGTTCATCATAGAGGTAAGTATTTTGGATCTTAAAACTCGATTATAGGTGATTAAGGAACATAATCCCAGTGTTTAATTCATGAAAATCAGTAGAAAAAGGAGGGGTTAGGGCTTGAGATTATGAGACATTTAGGGGTCGATTTGAGGGGTCAAACAAACTCCGATTTTAGCATTCTTTATATGTACGTACTCGTGAGATGACGAAGAGCATTTTGGTATAAAGATTTCTGAGTTTCGAGACGTGGTCCCGGGGGTCGGGTTTTGACTGATTTCGGGTTTTGTGCCTAAAATTTGTATTTTTCAATTAAAATTCATTATTTAAGCATAACTTAATGATAAAGGTCTGATCCTTATAGATTTGGAGCGCTCGAAAGTTGATACGAGAGGCAAGCAGGTCGCAGAGTAGCTTTTCGGGCTAGTTTGAGGTAAGTAATATTTTTAAATCCTGTCCTGAGGGTATGAAACCCCGAACTTTGCACCCTTTCACGGGTTTTGGATTTTACAAATTGGGAATTTGGGAATATATCCCTTCTTAGGAAACTATTGAGTTGCGAAACGGCTTTTTAAAGATTATTTCCAATAGTACTATTATGATTTGATATATTTGGGTTGTAAGCCATATTTGGGGCCTAGTGCCGATCTGTTTATCTTTTGGGGGCTGATTTTACTATTTTCCTCACTGATGTGTTATGATTTTCACTCAGTTGTTTCTTGATAAATTGTTTTGACACTCAGAGAATTTTATACTATTTATCGAAAATGAAACACTGATTTTGGGTCGAGAACCCGGTATATTTAGGCCTGAACGACATGTTGAGAGTGTCTGACTGAGTGAGGCTGCGGGCCATTATTGCGAGGATGTTGTGATATGAGAGAGGTTGCGGGCTAATATTGTGTGTGATTTATGCCATGCTATGGCTTGTTATAGCGCTTGGGCTGTAGGAGCCCCTCCGGAGTCTGTACACACCCCCAGTGAGCGTAGGTACCTAATGACTAATGAGTGATGTTGCCCGTGGGGCTGATACTGAGTGATTACGAGGTTGCCTAATGGGTTAATATTTGAGTGGCTGTGAGGTTGCCTGATGGGCTAATATTGAGTGACTTTGAGGTTGCCTGATGGGCTGATATTGAGTGACTGTGAGGTTGTCTGATGGGCTGATACTGAGGGAAATTGTTACGAGAAATGATTGTGGCCCAAGGGGTAGATTTATGATGATTTTACTGAGTTTTTGAACTATGATTCACTTCGTTTTTCAAATTGATTTTACTGAGAGTTTTACTGAGATATATTGATATTATGCTTGTTTCAAAGGATTTCTGGAAAACGGTTTTTGAACTTATTAATTTGATGAATACTTTATGGTGACTTGGTGTTTTACTGTTTTTCTGAATTGGTGTATCTGTGTTGTGTGTTTCGTATTTCTCAGACTGTGATTTATTTTCATTATTACTGAGTTGGCGTACTCATCATTACTCCCTGTGCCTCTGTGCACAGATCCAGGTACCAGCTCGGAGCAGTAGCTGTCTCTGTTCGTTAGCTGCAGGTTTACGGGATTTTGAGGTAGCTGTCCAGCGTCCACAGCTTCTCCACTTCCCTTCCTTATTCCGTTTTAGTATTTCATTCCTAGACTTTATTTAAGACATTAGTAGATTTAGTGTTATTTTGTAGATGCTCGTGACCATGTTGACTCCAGTCTTGGGAGGTTTTGTTTAGAGTTGTTTAGACTATTATTGGGACGCTAAGACTTAAAGAATTTATGTATGCTATGTTTGACTTTTATTATTGAATTGTGAATTATTTTAATAGAACAAATGCGTAGTGATGTGATGGTTGGCTAGCCTAGTTTCACGATAGGCGACATCACGACTTGTTAGGATTTGGGGTCGTGACAAGTTGGTATTAGAGCCCTAGGTTGCATAGGACTCAACGGTCATGAGCAAGTTCAGTAGAGTCTTGCGGATTGGTACAGAGACGTTTGTACTTATCTTCGAGAGGCTGCAGAACTCTTAGGAAAAATCTCAATTTCTTGAACTCTTTCGTGCCAATCTATTGATTTTTGAAATCTAAACTCATGTTGTTTCATTCTCTCACAGGTGGTGAGGACACGCAATATCGATCAGCCCGTGTAGAAGCCGGGACAGTGCCCCTAGATCCCCCTATCATTCAGGATCAGGTTCCCGCCGATGGTGCTTCAGCGGGACAGGCTCAGGCACCGGCAGTGCCTATTGTTGTTCCGGGTCTTTAGGAGAACCTGGCTCAGATATTGACGATGTGTTCCAGTTTAGCTCAGGAAGTTGCCATGTCCACTACTGCCACTGCAGCTCAGGCCGGGGGAGGCAATCAAACTCCAGCTGCCCGGACACCTTAGCAGGCTGTACAGGGTATTCACATACGGGGGGCAACTCCAGCTCAGCCAGTTGCCCCAGTTCAGGACTATGTGCTTCCCGCTATGCCTGAGGATGAGCAGTGTAGGCTGGAGAGGTTCAACAGACTTAAGCCTCCGACTTTCAGCAGCACAGAGAGTGAGGATGCCCAAGGTTTTCTAGATAAATGCTAGAGGATATTGCGTACTGCGGGTATTTTGGAGACCTATGGGGTCTCGTTTGCTACATTTCAGTTTGTGGGTGTTGCTTTCACTTGGTGGGAGGCATTCGAGAGGCGTAGGCCGGTTGGCTCAGCACCACTCACATGGCAGCAGTTCTCCACGATCTTTTTGGAGAAGTATGTTCCTCAGTCCCACAAAGAGGAGCAACGCAGACAATTTGAGCAGCTGCGCCAAGGAGAGTTGTCAGTTACTCAATACGAGATAAGGTTTTCCGAGTTGGCTAGATATGCTTCTGAGTTTGTCCCTACTGATAGGGAGAGGATTAGGAGGTTTGTAGATGGTCTTACTTATCATCTTCTCGGATCTGGATGACCACAGAGAGAGTGTCTGGAGCTACATTTGAGCAGGTTGTTGACATTGATCGGGACATTGAGTCGGTCCGTAGGCAGGAGCGTGAGGAGAGGGAGGTCAAGAGGCCTCGGGGATCAGGTAGCTTCAGTGGTGCCCCTTCTAGAGGGCAGTTTCAGCATAGCAGAGGTCGTCCATTTAGACCTCCACATCCAGTTCACCCAGCTTACAGTGGTGTATCTTCGGGACAGGGTCCTCGCAATTCTCATTAGGGACATTCATATTTTAGTGCCCTTCCAGATTAGAGCTCCGCCCGAGCATCATCTTAACTGGGTTCTTCTATGCATGGTTCATCCGGTGGTTATCATGGTGGCAGGGATTCTCATTAGTTTTCATCTCCAACTCCAGGTAGTTGTTATGAGTGTGGAGAGTTCGAACATGAGTGGAGGCAGTGTCCCTGTCGTCCTAGTAGTTCATCTCAGCAGAGGGTTCAGCCCTCGGCTTCAGCCCCAGTCACTTCACCACCTACCCAGGCAGCCAGGGGTTGTGGTCAGGCAACTAGAGGTCGCCCTAGAGGGGGAGGTCGAGCAGGTGGGGGCCAGCCACGTATTTGTGCACTTCCGGCTAGGCCTGATGCTATGGCCTCAGATGCGGTGATTACAGGTACTATCTCAGTTTATCACAGTGATGTTTTGGCTTTATTTGACCCTGGTTCCACGTACTCTTATGTCTCATCCTATTTTGCTCATTTTTTGAATGTGACTCATGAGTCTTTAGTTACGTCTGTTCATGTTTCGACTCCAGTGGGCGATACTATTATTGTGGACCGCGTGTTCCAGTCGTGTATTATATCTATTGGGGGTCTGGAGACCCGAGTGGACTTGATGTTACTCAGTATGGTTGATTTTGATGTGATTCTGGGCATGGATTGGTTATCCCCATGTCATGCGATTCTTGATTGTCATTCTAAGCCCGTGACCTTAGCTATGCCCGAAGTTCCGAGAGTTGAGTGGAGAGGGTCTATAGAGCACGTACATAGAAGAGTGATTTCTTATTTAAAGGCTCAGTGTATGGTGGAGAAAGGGTGTGAATCTTATCTTGCTTTTGTGAGGGATGTTAGTAGTGAGACTCCTTCTGTTGATTCTGTTCTTGTTCTTGTAGTCCGTGACTTTTCGGATATATTCCCTGCAGACCTGCCAGGCATGCCGCATGATAGGGATATTGGCTTTAGTATTGACCTGGTGCCAGACACTCAGCCTATCGCTATCCCACCTTACCGCATGGCACCAGGGGAGTTGAAAGAACTGAAAGAGAAGCTTCAAGAACTCTTAGATAAGGGGTTCGTTCGGCCTAGTGTGTCACCTTGGGGTGCACCGGTGTTGTTCGTGAAAAAGAAAGATGGCTCCATGCGTATGTGTATTGATTATAGACAGCTGAATAAGGTTACAATGAAGAACCGTTATCCTTTGCCTCGTATTGATGACTTATTTGATCAGCTTCAGGGAGCTAAGGTGTTCTCCAAGATTGACTTAAGGTCTGTGTATCATCAGCTGAAGATTCGGGATTCTGACATTCCGAAGACTGCTCTCAGGACCAGATACGGTCATTATGAGTTTCTGGTTATGTCATTTGGGCTGACCAATGCCCCAGCCGTGTTCATACAATTGTTGAACAATGTGTTTCAGCCTTACCTTTATTCGTTCGTCATTGTATTCATTGATGACATCCTGGTTTATTCTCGTAGCCAGGAAGAGCATGCTCAGCACTTGAGGATTGTGTTACAGAGGTTGAGAGAGGAGAAACTTTATGCAAAATTCTCCAAGTGTGAGTTTTGGCTCGGTTCAGTAGCTTTCTTGGGGCACGTGGTGTCTAGTGAGGGTATTCAGGTTGATCCGAAGAAGATTGAGGCGGTGCAGTGTTGGCCCAGGCCGTCCTCAGCTACTGAAATTAGGAGTTTCCTTGGTTTGGTGGGATATTACCATCGCTTTGTGGAAGGATTTTCTTCTATTGCTTCGCCTTTGACCAGATTAACCCAGAAGGGTTCTCCATTCAGATGGTCCGATGTGTGTGAGGAGAGCTTTCAGAAGCTCAAGTCAGCATTGACCACAACTCCGGTACTAGTTTTTCCCACTGGTTCGGGTTCTTACAGTCTATTGTGATGCTTCTAGAGTTGGCTTGGGAGAAGTATTGATGCAGGACGGTAGGGTGATTTCCTATGCGTCTAGACAGTGAAGGTGCATTAGAAGAACTATCCAGTGCATGATCTTGAGATAGCTGCCATTGTTCATGCCTTAAAGATTTGGCGGCATTACTTGTATGGGGTACAATGTGAGATTTTCACTGATCATAGTAGCGTGCACTATCTGCTGAGGCAGAAGGATTTGAATTTGCGGCAGAGGAGATGGTTAGAGCTTCTCAAGGATTATGACCTTACTATTTTGTATCACCCGGGAAAGGCCAATGTAGTGGCCGATGCCTTGAGTCGCAGAGCCGAGAGTTTGGGGAGTCTAGCTTACCTTTCAGCAGCAGAGCGACCGTTAGCACTTGATGTTCAGGCTTTAGCAGGCCAGTTGGTGAGATTGGATTTGTCAGACCCTCTACGGGTATTAGCTAGCATGGCTTCTCGGTCTTCTCTCTATGATCAGATTAAAGCTCGCGAGTATGATGACCGACACTTATTAGTTCTTCAGGATAGCGTCGAGGTGATGCCAGGGATGTGACCATTGGTGATGAAGGAGTTATGAGGATGCAAGGCCGTATTTGTGTGCCCAATATGGATGGTATTCGATAGTTGATATTAGCAGAGGCTCACAGCTCATGGTATTCTATTGATCCAGGTGCCGCGAAGATGTATCAGGACCTGAGACAGTAGTATTGGTTGAGGCGGATGAAGAAAGATATTGTTGAGTATGTAGCACGGTTTCTCAACTTCCAGCAAGTCAAGTATGAGCACCAGAGACTAGGTGGATTGCTTCAGAGGTTAGATATTCCAGAGTGGAAATGGGAAAGGATTACTATGGACTTTGTAGTTGGGCTTCCACGGACTTCGAAGGGTTTTGATGCTATTTGGGTCATTGTGGATAGATTGACCAAGTCCGCGCACTTCATTTCTATCAGCACTACTTATACTTCAGAGCGGTTTGCGGGTATTTACATTAAGGAGATTGTCCGGTTGCATGGAGTTCCGGTTTCTATTATTTCTGACAGAGGCACTCAGTTCACATCTCAGTTTTGGAGGGTCGTACAGAGAGGTATGGGTACTGATGTAGAGTTGAGCACTGCATTTCATCCTCATACCGACGGGCAGTTGGAACGGACTATTCTGATATTGGAGGATATGTTACGGGCTTGTGTGATTGATTTTGGTGGTTCATGGGATCAGTTTCTGCCACTAGCGGAGTTTGCATACAATAACAACTACCAGTCCAGTATTTAGATGGCCCCGTATGAAGCTTTATATGGTAGGAGGTGTAGATCTCCGATTGGTTGGTTCGAGCCTGGTGAGGCTAAGTTATTGGGTACAAATTTGATTCAGGATGCGTTGGAGAAGGTGAAGTTGATTCAGGAGAGACTTCGCACGGCGCAGTCTAGGCATAAGAGTTACGCGGACCGGAAGGTCCGAGATGTATGGTTTATGGAAGGTGATAAAGTACTATTGAAAGTGTCACCCATGAAGGATGTTACGAGGTTCGGAAAGAGAGGAAAGCTGAGTCCACAGTTTATTGGTCCTTTTGAGGTACTTCAGAAGGTTGGAGAGGTGGCTTATAGACTTGCCTTGCCACCCAGCCTATCGATTGTTCATCCGGTATTTCATGTGTCGATGCTTAGGAAAATATGTTGGTGACCCGTCTCATGTGTTAGACTTCAGCACGGTTCAGCTCGAGGGTGATATGTCATATGAGGTAGAGCCAGTAGCAATTTTGGCTCGCGAGGTCAGAAAGTTGAGGTCCAAGGATATAGCTTCAGTGAAAGTACAGTGGAGAGGTCAGCCAGTGGAGGAGGCTACTTGGGAGACCGAGCGGGAGATGCAGAGCAGATATCCTCACTTTTTTGAGACTCCAGGTATGATTCTAGACCCGTTCGAGGACGAACGTTGTTTAAGAGGGGAGAATGTAACGACTCGGTCTGTCGTTACATAGAACCTACATTATAATTACTGTTATTGACTTGTTATAGGTTGGTTATACTGTTATTGATGTGTTAGAGTTGGTAGGCTTGAAATCAGAATGGTTGTAGTGAGAGTTTAGTCATTCAATCTTTAAAAATAGCCTTAAAGATAGGAAAAAGTCAACTAAGAGTTGACTTATTGGTAAACGGCCTCAGAATGCGGATTTTATGGCTCGGATAGATTCGTTAAGTGATTTGGGACTTAGGAGTGTGATCAGAATTTTTTTGTGAAGTCTGGTGTAGAATTAGGCTTGAATTGGCGAAAGTTAGTTTTTGGCGACTTCCGGTCGGCAGTAGAAAAAAGGCTATCGGGGTTGGAATGGAATTCCGACAGTTGGAACAGATTTGTAATGTCATTTTGGATATGTCTGCAAAAGTTTAGGTCAATCAAAGTTTTTTTGGATAGCTTCGGCATCGTTGGTGGATTTTAGAAATTTTAAAGTTCTTAGGCTTGAATCCGATGTGATTTTGGTGCTTTGATGTTATTTTTAGTGTTTGAGAGTGAACATAAGTTTGAATGATGATATGGGATATGTTGGTAGGTTTAGTTGAGGTTCCGAGGGCCTCGGGATTGATTTCGGGTGGTTAACGGGCATCTTGGCCTTAGAAATCTGCTGAAAAATCTGGTGTGCTGTTGTTGGTGTCCTTGTACGCGATCGCAGGGATACATTCGTGATCGCATAGGCTTGTTGGGGGAAAGGGTGAAATTTCTCTTCGCGATTGCAGGGTCAGGGATGCGATCGCGTAGAGTGGTGAGGGTGTGCATCGCGATCGCAGGTCCAGGGTCGCGATCGCATAAAAGAATCTGGAAGGACAACGAGGCAATTGAAATTACTCTATGCGATTGCATAGAGCTGGTCGCGATCGCATAGGTTAGGAGGTTTAAGCATCGTGATCGCAGGGCATATGTTGCGATCGCAGTGAATAGAATTGGAGGTCGATGAGTTTGCTCTTCGCGATCGCGTGGGTCCTTCCGCGATCGCGCTGATGAAATCCATGGGCAGTTAAATTAAAACCCTTCCACGACCCTAACCTATTTTAACCCCATTTTTGAACGGGAAGAAGCCTTTGAGGCGATTTTGAAGAGCGAAAATCAGTGTTCATCATAGAGGTAAGTATTTTGGACCTTAAAACTCGATTATAGGTGATTAAGGAACATAATCCCAGTGTTTAATACATGAAAATCAGTAGAAAAAGGTGGGGTTAGGGCTTGAGATTATGAGACCTTTAGGGGTCGATTTGATGGGTCAAACGAACTCCGATTTTAGCGTTCTTTACATGTACGGACTCGTGAGATGATGAAGAGAATTTTGGTATAAAAATTTCTAAGTTCCGAGACGAGGGCCTGGAGGTCGGGTTTTGACCGATTTCGGATTTTGTGCCTAAAATTGGTATTTTTCAATTGGAATTCATTCTTTAAGCTTATTTTGATGATAAAGGTCTGATCCTTATAGATTTGGAGCGCTCGGAAGTTTATACGAGAGGCAAGCGGGTCGCAGAGTAGCTTTTCGGGCTAGTTTGAGGTAAGTAATGTGTTTAAATCCTGTCATGAGGGTATGAAACCCCGGACTTTGCACCCTTTCACGGGTTTTGGATTTCACAAATCGGGAATTTGGGAATATATCCCTTCTTAGGCAACTATTGAGTTGCGAAACGGCTTTTTAAAGCTTATTTCCAATAGTACTATTATGATTTGATATACTTGGGTTGTAAGCCATGTTTGGGGCCTAGTGCCGATCTGTTTACCCTTTGGGGGCTAATTTTACTATTTTACTCACTGATGTGTTATGATTTTCACTCAGTCGTTTCTTGATAAATTATTTTGACACTCAGAGTATTTTGATACAATTTATTGAAAATGAAACACTGTTTTTGGGTCGAGAACCCGGTATATTTAGGCCTGAATGGCATGTTGAGAGTGTCTGACTGAGTGAGGATGCGGGCCATTATTGTGAGGATGTTGTGATATGAGAGAGGCTGCGGGCCAATATTGTGTGTGATTTATTCCATGTTGTGGCTTGTTATAGCGCTTGGGCTGTAGGAGCCCCTCCGGAGTCTGTACACACCCCCAATGAGCGTAGGTACCTAATGAGTGATGTTGCCCGAGAGGCTGATACTGACTGATTGCGAGGTTGCCTGATAGGTTAATATTTGAGTGACTGTGAGGTTGCCTGATGGGCTAACATTGAGTGACTGTGAGGTTGTCTGATGGGCTGATACTGAGGGAAATTGTTACGAGAAATGATTGTGGCCCGAGGGGAAAATTTATGATGATTTTACTGAGTTTTTGAACTATGGTTCACTTCATTTTTCAAACTGATTTTACTGAGAGTTTTAATGAGATATATTGATATTATACTTGTTTCAAAGGATTTCTGGAAAACGGTTTTGGAACTTATGAATTTGATGAATACTTTATGGTGACTTGGTGTTTTACTGTTTTGTGAATTGGTGTATCTATGCTGTGTGTTTTGTATTTCTCAGACTGTGATTTATTTTCATTACTACTGAGTTGGCGTACTCATCATTACTCCCTGTGCCTTTGTGCACAGATCCAGGTACTGGCTCGGAGCAGTAGCTGTCTCTGTTCGTTAGCTGCAGTTTTATGGGATTTCGAGGTAGCTGTCCAGCCTCCACAACTTCTCCACTTTCCTTCCTTATTCCGTTTTAGTATTTCATTCCTAGACTTTATTTAAGACATTAGTAGAGTTAGTGTTATTTCGTAGATGCTCGTGACCATGTTGACTCCAGTCTTGGGAGGTTTTGTTTAGAGTATTTTATACTATTATTGGGACGCTAAGACTTAAAGAATTTATGTATGCTATGTTTGCCTTTTATTATTGAATTGTGAATTATTATAATAGAACAAATGCGTAGTGATGTGATGGCTGGTAGCATAGTTCCACGATAGGCGCCATCACGGCCTGTTAGGATTTGGGGTCGTGACCGTGTCACTACATCAGTATATCTTCTAAATAGATTACCTTCTAAGGTAATTGGATACAAGTCTCCTTTTGAGAAAATGTATTTGCATCCTCCCTCTATGTCTCATCTCAAGGTCTTTGGATGTTTATGTTATTCTACAACTCCTAAAGTGTTAGACAAATTTCACCAAGAGCAGTGCCTGATGTGCTCTTAGGATACTCTTCTACTAAGAAGGGGTATGTACTGTATGATTTGCATGCCAAGAGTATTATAGTTAGTAGAAATGTTGTGTTTCATGAGTCTATCTTTCCTTTCAAGCATATAAAATCTTCAGGTACCATGATGTTTCCTATTTTGGATCTGTTACCTCCTGAGCCATCCTCTACAACTTCTACACCACCTTCTTCTTCTCCCCTAGTATCTACCTCAGAAGAGTATGATGTCATTCCTCCAGAATAGGTAGCATCACAGTTACCTATAGAGTTCCCCTCTCTGTCACATGATTCTATTTCTCCTCTTTTTACAAGTGATCATGATAACACTTGGGTTGATGAACCTGCTGATTCCTCTACAGCTCCATCGCAGTATTCTGAACCCCTTGAAGGTTGCAGAAGATCATCCAGACCTAGCAGGCCACCTTTGTGGCTACAAGATTATGTAACTACCTCCAAAAATCTAGCCTGTGTCTATCCTATTTCCTCATATGTAGACTATTTTCATATTTCTTCAGCTTTTAAACAAGCTCTCACATCCTACTCAACTCAATCTGAACCTAGCTCTTTTAGAGAGGCTGCTACTGATCCTAGATGGGTGAAGGCTATGCAGTTAGAGATTGATGCACTAGAGGATAATCATATCTGGAGTATTGTGGATCTTCGACCTGGGAAGACACCTATTGGTTGTAGGTGGGTGTATAAAGTGAAGTATAAAACATCTGGGGAGGTAGAAAGGTTCAAGGCTAGGCTGGTTGCTAAGGGTTATAGCCAAAAGGATGGTTTAGATTATGGTGAAACCTTCTCTCCTGTAGCTAAGATTGTTACTGCCAGGTTTGTTATTGCACTGGCTGCCTCCAAGCAGTGGTTGATCTTTCAGATGGATGTTCATAATGCCTTTCTTAATGGAGATCTTACTGAAGAAGTATATATGGATATCCTTGAGGGGTTTGCTAGACAGGGGGAGACTCACGAGAAGGTCTGCAAACTCCATAAATCTCTCTATGGTCTTAAACAGGCTCCAAGGCAGTGGAATATGAAGTTAACTAAAGCTCTACTTCATATGGGATTTCAACAAAGTCACTATGACTATTCCTTATTCACAAAGAAAACTGGAGGTGATATTGTAGTCATACTGGTATATGTAGATGATCTTCTACTTACTGGGAGTAATCAACAGCTGTTGAATGATACTAGAACAGATCTTATGAAGGTTCAAGATGAAGGATTTAGTGGAGCTGAAGTTCTTTTTAGGCATTGAGTTTGCAAAGTCTAAAAAAGGCATTCTCATGTGTCAAAGGAAGTATGCTTTAGAGTTAATTTCTGAGTCAGGTCTAAGTGGTGCAAAGCCAGCTGGAACACCATTAGAATTGAACCAGAAGTTAACCTCCATAGAGTTTGATAGTTGCTTCAAGACAACCAGTGCTCATTCTGATCAAGCCCTCAAGGATCCTGGAGTTTATCAAAGGTTGGTAGGGAGGTTGTTATACCTCACCATGACCAGGCCAGACATAGCCTTTGTAGTCCAAGTCCTTAGTCGGTTCATGCATTGTCCTAAGCTATCTCATATGGAAGAAGCTTTGAGGGTGGTAAGGTATATAAAGGAGGCACGAGGTCTTGGATTACTCATGCCTGCAGAATCAACAAATAAGTTGACTGCATACTGTGATTTAGACTGGGGGCATGCATACAGAAAAAAAGATCAGTTACGGGGTATTTAGTCAAGTTTGGGAATGCCTTGATATCATGGAAGTCTAAGAAGCAGAGCACTGTCTCAAGAAGTTCAGCAAAAGCAGAGTTTAGAAGTATGGCATCCTGTGCAATAGAAGTCACCTGGTTGACAGGGTTGTTCGGTGAACTAGGAGTTGAGATTGAGCTGCCAATTACTCTGATATGTGATAGCAAAGCAGCAATCCAAAAAGCTGCTAATCCAATATTTCACGAAAGAACAAAATATATTGACATAGACTGTCATTTTGTGAGAGAAAAACTCTGTCAAGGGCTGCTAAGAACTGAGTTTGTGAACACAGAGGATCAATTAACAGATTTACTAACCAAGGGATTAGGGAAGTCTCAACATGACTATTTGCTGAACAAAATTGGACCGAAGAACTTGTATGAAATATCAACTTGAGGGGGAGTGTTAACTAGCAAGCTGGTTAACCATTGTTAATCTTAAGTGTAAAGTTAACTGTAGTTAGATGCACTGTTAGTTAACTAATGTGTTAGTTAGTTTGTTATAAGTATAGGTACTGTGTAGATACTGTTACAACTGAAAATGGAAGTCGGTTCTCTTTCTTCTCTCTCATTTTCTCTCTGAACCTTCTTCTCCTTCTTCTTCCTCATTAGCTTCCATTGATCTTGCATGACTTCTATCAACAACCGCCATAGGGAGAGGCATATTTGATTTATTAGACAAATAATCTTATGATTAAGACTATTAAATATTATTCTTATGAGGTGTGGAAAAACCTTAAAGCACATACGATATAATATTTCGTTGGGTGTCATCTTTTTCTTCTTAATCCCTATCTATCTATATATAATATAAAAGTGGGCAATAGAAAAGTGAAGTGGCACCTCTCTTAAGCCAAGAAACACATTTACCTTTTTTCTCCTTTTTGGGTTTTTCATCTTTTTCTTTTCATTTATTTTATATTAAAAAATATATCTTCATAACTCACACCTCTTGATATTCATAACCTACATTTTTAATAATCTCAATAACTCTCATGCCTTTCATATTCATAACCTCTAAATATTTAGTCTGTAAGTTTATGACTATTTATTATATGTTCCTCCATATCTACCTATAAAAGGACTTGTATGTTTTGAACAAATATGATTGATACAAAATTTATATTTGGCTTATAAAGGTCTGAAACTATTTCTATGTCAAATGTTGTAGTAGAAAAGAAAAATTATACTAAGATGTGGTATAATTTCTATTCTTTATTTTTATTCAAGGTAAATGCACGAAGATATTCCATACATGTGTGAATCTTAAGAAGAATGTTTAAGAGGAAGTGTCAAATAATGAGGTGAAGATCGAAGTAAAGCATATTTCACAATTCTCATTAATCGTCTTTGATTTTGTCATCTTTAGGTTTATGTTGTATAAGTTCAAGTAGTGATTTTGTTTCAAATAATACATAGAGATTTTGATATATGTTTTTTGTTATATATATTTTTACTCTACAATTGCAAAAACTTTGAGTCGCGATTTTATCTGATGTAGAAAAGAGATTCTAATGTGTTTTTCTTCTCCTATTATATATAGATTTATCATTTTTATAAATATATTTTTCTATATGTTCTTAATTCTTTTGCCTCTATTTCTTTTCTTCAATGAACTTTTTTGAATTAGGCATTAATCTATGGCATTGACAATTTGTAGATAACTTTATGTTATTATACAATGTAATCTAATTAATTAAGAATTCACATGTAATAATATGTTATTACCCATAAAAAATTTAACACTGTGAATGAGGCAGACTTTCAGTAGTTTAAAACGAGTTATTAACTTTATGAAATAAAGAATTTTTGTATTTACGGGTTATACTATCGATGAATGAAAACTTAGTGAAGTTCATAATCAACTTGCAAACAATACTCATTATTCTAATGTTGGGATTTACGCATAATTAGTTTTGATTCTTATCTTATTGAGTGCGTTATTGAAAGATATTTTTATTAAATAAATTAATCGTTCATGTGAATGCTTGTTGCATTTTATTCTTTAAAGTGTGACATGCTCTAATTTAATATTACAGTTACTCAATTAAATGTATCACTTAAAATCATGCTTTAACTACCAGACTAATACAATAAATTAATGGAATAAAAGTTTTAACATGCAAACTAAGAGGAAAAGGTCTTCCTAATGATCTTTTGTCAAAACGTATATATTTTTTCTCATAAAAATTTTCAGCTTCTCAATATATAACTTTTATTTGTGTAATTGATAGCTTTAAGAATCTATGCAACTTTTATTTTAATTTTAGATTTTATTTTTCTTGGTCTTGAACTTTCTTAATTAGATAAAACTTAAGTAATATTCACTGATAATATACAATTAACTATACATCACATATATTATTTGCTACAAATAAACTAAAAAAAACTGAATGTATTTTATTTATTGACGATTTTCTTTCATAAAAAGAGGGATAATATCTACATTTATTATTAACTTAATTAATTCTTTTAAAATTTTATTGATGTTTCTTAAACCCAGCGCAAAGCGCAGATAAGTTTACTAGTTTAATTGATAAACCGCTGAATGTCATTTCCTATGTTAAAATCAGGCGATAGTCTTCTTACTTATTTAAGCTCTTTCTTTCAAGGATATATGGAAAGGGGTTTCGTAGGTTGGTTCTTGAATTACTAGGTGGTCAATGAAATATGAAAATATACTAAAAATAAAATTCAATTAAAGTATGTAATTAGATAGAAGAATGGCTGCTTACCAAAATAGCATGCTTTGGCTGCTAAGCATGAGAAACGATTACGTGTGCTGTACTGCCTTTACCTTTTTCTGTTCTTTTCTTGGCTTCTCTTCATGTCTAGACAATAAACAATTCGGTCAGTTAGAAATGTATTGTATTATATAGAAACGAGAAGTTGGTAGACCAAGAGAAAGGGAAAACGATAGGTAACAGGCCTTGAGGCAAAAAAAGTGTAAAGGTCATAACATTACACCCTCATTTCGAGGAATAAATTAGTGACTCTAACATGATTACCAGAAGGAAAAAGTTAGATCCCAAAATAATACAAATCAGTATGAGCGGGTGAACAAGGTAAACTAAACCTGAATTAGGGGTTGAGTGATTTGACAGTGGTCGACATCATGACAATTTTAGATTGCGTTCCGGCAATAATAAAATGGACAACAAAAGAAGATTCATAAGAAATTTAGATAAAGGTCATTCAGGAAGACACTTACCTAAAGAAAGCAGTGTGAACAGAGTAAGCTTAAGGGACTATGTGTGCCAGTTACACTAGGCGTCACTCTTGTGAGTAAGGAATGTTGTTATCCTTAGTACAAAAGGATTACCACAAGGCGAGTAAGGATCATCGATGATGTAAAAAGATGCTAAAGATG
>MDKH01110686.1:0-65612 GCA_005239495.1 Nicotiana undulata | reverse complement strand
CCTTTCCTCTCGAATCCAACTCCGAATCGGGAATATCTAGACATAATGGATTTATTAACATCAATAAGTACTCAATAAACCAATTCCCAAGCCAAATTATACATTTCCTACTATTCCTCCGAGAATACTAAAATTTGACCTCGGGCCCACACGTTTAGATTTTTGAAAATTCACGAAGGAATCAATTACCCGGAGTCTAAGGATCGAAGTTATGGTCTAACATGGAAAACCACGAAATTCTCAAGAACCCTACAGTTACTAACTAATTCCATGATCTTTAGATGATTTAGTAGTGAGTTAAACTAGGAATTAATGTTAAAATTAGAAGTTTTATGGGGGTTTTAACTTACCTCTTACAATAGGTGGTCGTGGAAGGTGTTGCCCAAGCTTAGAGGCTCTCTAATAGAGGTTGAAGATGGATGAAATGAGAAAAACCCGAAATTTTGGGCATTTAAGAGGGGCTGCCAACAAGGATTTCCGCACCTGCGACCTCAGGACCGCAGGTGCGGTCTCGCGCCTGCGAGGAAATGGTCGCCCCTGCGGAAGAAGGCCAGGGCCCCTGGGCTCGCACCTGCGGAGTTGGGAGCCGCACCACCGGTCCCGCTCCAGTGTAGGAAAAACCGCGCCTGTGATGGATGTCGCACCTGCGAAGGCTGGGACCGCAGGGGCGGTCCCGCACCTGCGGCTGGGCAACCGCACATGCGGTCACACCAGCTGTTGTACACCAGCAGGGGGCACCTGGGCCCACCCGAGTCCCCGTCCAAAAATACCAACAAGTCCCAAATCATAAAACGGACTTGCTCGATCTCACGGAACACTCAACACCACGCTAAAACTCAAAGTCACCCTCCAAAACCCCTAAATTCAACATTTAAGAATTTGGAATTCTAGGATTCTATAACGATGCACCAAACCGACCCACACAACTCGGAATGACTTCAAACTTTGCAGACAAGTTATAACTGACACAAAGGAACTATTCCCGGTCTCGAAATTTCATTCGGACATCGGGAACATAAAACCACCTTTCAAGCCAAAGTTCAAATACTTTAAAAACCTCAAAAGTTCATTAACTCCAATTTTCCTCATTTTGATCTGAAACCAATCAAATCAAGTATGTTTTACACCAAATTTCACAGATAGGACAAATAACATATAATAAACTTGTTCCGGGCTTCGAAACCGTAATACGGACCCGGTAACACGGTTTTCAAATAATTATTCATTTTCAAATTCCTTTATTATTTTCAGAAAACAATTTTCTTAAAAAATTCATTTCTCGGGCTTGGGACCTCGGAATTCGATTCCGGGCATACGCCCAAGTCCCATATTTTCCTACGGACCATCCGGGACCGTCACATCACGGGTCTGGGTCCGTTTACCAAAAATGTTGACCAAAGTCAACTTTATTCAATTATTCAATTCAAAAATCCCATTTTTATCAAATTTTCACATGGAAGCTTCTCGGCTACCTGCTCGGGCTGCGCAAGCATATCGAGGTGAGATTAACGGAAGCTTTCGAGGCCTCAGAACACAGAAGTAGCTGGAATTACTTAGGATGACCTACTGGGTCATCACATCAGAGAGCCAAGTTTGAAGGCCAGGAGCACCGCAGACCGCGGTCCATTTTACGTGGTTCGCGGTCATGATGTTCAGAGACCCAGGAAATCAAAGCTCAGAAGACTTCCGCGGACCGCGGTCCGCGATGCTGCCACCGCGGCCGCGGTCTATTTTATGCGGACCGCGGTGGCCAAGTTCAGAGATCAATTTTGTGAGACCAAAAAGTCTCACCGCGGCCGCGGTCCATTTTACGCGGTCAGCGGTGACCCTGCAGGGGCATTTTTGGTCAGAATTTCTTGCTGAGTATAAATAGCTTCTTTTGTATTTTCTTTAGGGCAAGCTTTGTATCAGATATTGTGGGCAGCTCGTGAATAGTTTCTTTTCATCTTTTTGAGCAATTTTGGCTAGAATTCAACATTTAATCTTCCTATTTTATTTTATAAATCATTCATATGGGTTTTGCTTCATCTATTTCTGTGATTTCTTTATTGATTATGATTAGCTAAACCCATTAGCTAGGGTTGTGGCTCAACCCTAGTGTGGGTAATTAACGGGTTTTCTAAATTAGGGACTAGATGTTTATGGGTGATGGATATTTGGGTTGATTTGTGGTTTTATTGTTAAGATTAGTGGTTGAAAATACTAATTGGTGTTCAATTAACTTGGGTCCTTCTTGAGAAAGAGGACTTGAGTCTAGAAAATCAACCCAACAAGGAATTGGGATGAAATCATGAGAATTGATAGTCCCATTTAACGGGTTAAACCTCGAGAGAGTAAAACCCTACTTGAGCCCATATTGCTTGTGCAAATTTGACACCCAATTGACATTGAGAAAGGCAATTAGGCATAACCACTCAAAATATCGAGAGGTATAGAGTGGGTAACTTTGGAGCATTTGTATATATCATAATTCCCCGAATAACATCTTTGCCTTAGATATTAGAATCCATTAATTACTCGTCTAGGTAAAACTCGTAACCCTAGTGCCTTTTTCCAATTAGAAAACAATCCAAAAAGATAATAGTAGTTCAATCGAAATTATCATTAGTATAAATCATAGTTAAAGTACAAAACCAACAACTATGAAAAGTGAAATCAAGATCACGAACCACTGCTAGACCACCTATAAACTCGACTCCAAATCATAACTCTTTGAGGATTCGATCCCGACCTTTCGGGTAAAAGCTGCACCGACTCTCATCTTCCCACTCTAATAGTAGTGTGGGTGAGAGAGGATCATATATCAGGGCCGGATTTCAATTACGGAAGTTGAAATAGTTCCGTAATTTCAATTATGACTTGTGTGCAAAATTTGGGGTTAATCAGAGTTGTTTTGGTATAAAGCGGCGTTGGTTTCGGAATTCAGAAGTTCATAAGTTCTTAGGCTTGAATCGATGCACGATTCATAATTCTAGTATTGTTTGATGTGATTTGACGCTTCAAGTGTGTTCATATATCATTTTAGGACTTATTGGTATGCTTGGTTGAGGTCCCGGGGGCCTCGAGTGTGATACGAACCATAATCGGCGCATTTCTAATCATTGAAGAATATCCGAAGTTGTTGGTTTTTGTCAGTTCTGGTTTTCTTCTATGCGTTTGTGTTGGTGTTCCCACTTTCGTGTAGAGTCTTCAGAGATTTCTGGAGGTTTACCCTTCGCGTTCGTGAAGTAGGCCACACGTTTGTGAAGGGTCAAGACTTGGTGCTCTACGATCACTGCCGAGGTTACGCGTTCACGAAGAGGAAGGCAACTTGGGGGGAGAGGACTTATGCGTTAATCTGTGCGTTTGCAAGAAGGTATTCGCGATTGCGAATCTTGAGAACCTTTGGTCACCGCATTTTCGAGTGGTCCCTCACATTCTCCTAAGAGGAATCTAGGCAGTATCATTTTTGTGCTTCGCAAACGCGAGGCATTTTTCGTGTTCGCAAAGATGGAATAACTGGGCAGTAGACTTAAGTTTCAAAATCAAGGGTTTATTTCATATTACACAATTTTGACTTCGATAGCTCGGTTTCAGACGAATTTTCAAGGGTTTTTCATAGGGATTGTTGGTGTAAGAGTTTTTAACTCGTTTTTTTTATTTATTAAATTCTACTAATCTGTCATTGATTTAATCATGTAATTAGGGATTTGGGGTGGAAAATTGGGGAAAAAAGTTTAGAAGTTCTTAGACTAAAGTTTTGAGTTTTGAAAGGCGAAACAAGGTCAGATTTGAATAACTATTGTTTGGTTGGACTCGATATCGAATGGGTGTTCGGTTTTTGTAATTTTGGCCGGGTTTCAAGATGCAGGCCAGGGTCGACTTTTTGGGGCGATTTTTCAATTCTTTGCTATGATCATAATTTCATTATTTAAATTAGTTTCCTATAATCATATTTATAGTATGAAATTATTATGGCTAGATTCGAGTCGTTCGAAGTTGGAAAATCAAGGGAAAGGCATTCTAGTTGATTGATTTAGCGCGGTTTGAAGTAAGTGACTTGTTTAACCTTGTGAGTAGCAAATTTCCCTTAGGATTTGGTATTTTTGTGGTGAATGTCATATGTGAAAGCCATGTACGCAAGGTGACGAGTGCGTACACGGGCTATATGTGAAATTCCTTGTTATTAGCTATGTAGTTTCCTTTCATGCTTTAATCCAGTTGCTTTAACATAGTTTAGTCATCGTACCTAGTCTAACTTCACATGTCTACTTGTCTTATCGCTTATTTGCAACTTGTACAACATGCTTAGCTGAATTACTTGCCTTTTCTTTCATTCCGTATTTATTATTTAACTATGGGATCTTTACTTGAAATTGATATCCTTAAAATACCTTGGTGTTGAGGGTGTTGAATTGCAAAGGTCACGGTCTCTATTGAGTCAAAGTGTAAATTGTGAAATATAGTTATGTTTTGGCATTTGTGTTATTGTTAGGAGGATTATTTGGTTGTTTTCCCG
Organism: Nicotiana undulata; assembly: GCA_005239495.1. Classification (NCBI taxonomy): domain Eukaryota; kingdom Viridiplantae; phylum Streptophyta; class Magnoliopsida; order Solanales; family Solanaceae; genus Nicotiana; species Nicotiana undulata. Next base: position 61,114 of record MDKH01110686.1, on the reverse strand, counting down.
AGGTTTTTGCCGTGTCGTTGTGATTATTGATACGCATATGGTGGTATAAGGTCTGGGTGTTGAAATGCATGCGCTGATATAAGACGGGCTTGATACACGTGGCTAGTAGGGTAACTAATAGAAGCCATTCGATGTCATTAGGTGGGCTAAAATGCGGGGTGCTATTTCGAAAAAAAAATTGATTTTCATAACTAAATGTAAATGCCCCCACGGTGATATAAAGAAAGGCTGTGCTTTACTTTTATGATTTGGGACTATGAGGCGGTAGTTCGGGAGTTCCCCTGTTGATCTATCTCTATTTTTTGTACTTTGTTTGGTTGTGGTTTTCCTTGATATGTAAAATCCTTATTTTTCTTTAGGGTTGTATAGCTTCCTTGATTCAGTGTTGTTATCTTTCTGTAAATTCTTTATTGTTTCATTTCCTTGTAATCATCATTATATTATTATATCTTCTGTCTTATTTCTTATTATCTCCAGTATGGCCTTGACTTAACCTCGTCCCTACACTACCGAGGTTGGGCTTGACACTTACTGGGTACTGTTGTGGTGTACTCATACTACGTTTCTGCACATGTTTTGTTAAGATCTAGGTACATCTTATCGGTCCTATTATTAGCAAGTTGAGTTTCTTCGTTTGGAGACTTCAAGGTACACTTGCCTGCATCTGTAGGCCTCAAAGTCCCCTTCTAACCTGTTCTCCCTTAATCCTTGAAATTTTTATAGACAATGATGTACATGATTATTCGGTACTGTATCTAAAGCTTATAACTTATACCTCACTAGGTTTTGGATTGTACGTGTTGGGTTACAGTTTTATTAACGATATTGTTGGAGTTTTGAAATTCTAAGCTTTTATCTATAGTTTCCACATGTTGTTTGGGCTTACCTAGTCTTAGAGACTAGGTTCCATCACGACATCCTACGGAGGAATATTGGGATCGTTACAAGTTGGTATTACAACCCTAGGTTCATAGGTGTTATGAGTCACAAGAAGGTTTAGTAGAGTCTCGCGGATCGACATGGAGACGTCTGTACTTATCTTTGGGAGGCTATGGAACTGTTAGGCTCATGAAGTATGAGTCACAAGAAGGTTCGTAGGTGTTATGAGGCATGATTTGTGGAGAGGGGCTGGGTTAGCAAAAGATCGCATTTGCAAAGGTCGCACTTGCGGAGTCCCAGAGTTTGCATTTGCGATGATTTGTCCGAGAGTTTGCACTTGCGAACAAATCATCGCAAATGCAATCATAGAAGAGATGTTGGCTTCTTTGCATTTGCGGGGATCGGAATTGTGAACACTGGATTGCAATTGCAACATCTGCGCCTGGACAAAAGCTGAGAAAAATGGAATTTTAGCCCATTCTCTCAAATTCTCAACCCTAAACACCTTAGAGGCGTTGTTCCCTAAAGCTTTTCTTCCTCAATTTATTGGTAAGTGACTCTAATCTGCTTTCTTTCAGTTACCCATTATATTCTATAAGATTTCAACCTTAAATCTAGAATTTCCATGGTAGAAATTAGAGATTTGGGTAGAATTAGGGAGTTGGGTAGAATTAGGGATTTTTTTAAAATCTTAATTTAGACCTTGATTGAGTTCGGATTTCGAATTGAATTGCATAACAAGGCTCAGAGGTGAATGGGTGATCGGGTTTTGATCCGTACCTCAGGTTTTGACTAAGAGAGCACGAGGTTGAATTTTGTTGAATTTTTCAATAATGATCTAAATTGAACCTCTTCCATTCGTGGATAGTTTCTAAGGCTTATTTTGAATCGTTTGGTTAATAATTTTCAAGATTTTGTTGTTTCGGAGGCTTGTTCGAAAGGCAAGGGCTTAGTTGAACTTTGAATTGGTCACGGAGCGAGGTAAGTGTCGTGATTAACCATGACTTGAGAGATTAGGACTTGTTTTCCTATTTTCTACGTGTTTAATGTGTCGGTACAACGCATATGTGAGGTGACGAGTACTTATGCATTGTTGTTTGGTTAAAGCATGCGGGTAGAACTTGTTTCATTGTGATTTATTGCCTCTTTAGTTATGACATCCATGCTTAGATTAGATCATTACTTATTTTATCAAACCTGCCATATTTATGGATTAATTATGATGGTTGAGTATTTTGGAAGTTGAGGTTTGGTATCTTGGAATCATTATTGACGTAAAGTACATCCTCTGCATTATTTATCTCTCGAATTTTTATATTCATTACTACATGGTGGGAGAGTGTTAAAGCACGAAGGTCGAGTTTGTGCCATTTTATTACTTCATTCATTGATTAAGACATAGTGAAGAAGAGAGATAAAGCACGAAGGGATATGTTGTGCCATTATATCAATTATTCATTGTCACATGGGAAATCAAGTGTAAAAGCACAAAGGATGATGTCGTGCCATTTCATTCTACTTATGTCATCATTTCATGGAAATGTTGAGAGTAAAAGCACGAAGGTGATGTCGTGCCATCTTTATTCTGTGTTATTTGTCTTTATTAGTTGATGATTGATTTGACTATCTTTTGTGGTCGTTCATGTTTTCGTTATCGTATCTGTCACGATCCCACTTTCCCTCTGTAGGATGTCGTAACGACACCTAGCCTCTAAGACTAGGTAAGCCTAACAAACATGCGGAATAACTGAAATAATAATTTAAAAGCTAAACATCAATAAATATATAAAATAAAATCAGCTACTTAACATGTACTTCTCCCAAAATCCGGTGTAAATACAAGTCACAAGCTCTAAACACAGTACTGAACACTCCTATACATCATTATCTATAAAGATGTAAAGAAATAAGAAAAAGAACATGATAGAAGGGGGCTCCAAGGCATGCGAACACGGGAAGGTGTACCTAAAAGTTTCCAATAAGCAAACCATACAACGCACAAACACCGAGGTTCATAGCGATGTACCTGGTTCTGCAAAAAATATGTGCAGAAGCGTAGTATGAGTACGTCCCAATGGTACCCAATAAGTGCCAAGCCTAACCTCAGTAGAGTAGTGACGAGGTTAGGTCAAGGCCCTACTGGAGATAATAAGAAACAATACAAGAGATATAATGATATAATGAAAATGACAGGGAAGTGAACAATAAAGAATGGAGTAAGAACACGAAATCAAGGAAAGCTAACACAACACGAAAAGAAAACAAGAATTTTATAGGTTAAAGAAACAACAACCAAACAATACAACGAATAAAGAAGATCAACAGGGACACACCTGCGTAGTCCCAAATCATAAAATAACTCACTTTCCTTATATCACTGTAGGAGCCTTTACATTTAGTTTTGAAAATCATTTTCTCGAAACAGCACCTTGCGTTTTAGCCCGCTTTATCACACTGCATGGCTTCTAGTAGTTCCCCTACTAGCCGCGCGTATAAATAATCACAACGGCACGACACAAACCTCATGCAAACAGTAACAACCACACGACAAAAACCTCGTGCAACAATAACAACATCACGACAAAAACTTCGTGCAAACAACCAAACAACCACCTCAACAATAACACTAAATCCAAGACACAAAAACTAAATAAATGATGTTTCCAACTTACACCTTGCCTCAAAAGAACCACGACCTTGCAATTCAACACAGAACTCAAAAGCAAGATATTTCAAGGATAGTAATTTCAAGTAAAGAATTCCACACTTAAGTAATGATTATGGAAATCAAGAGAAGAAAGTAATTCAACTAAACATGTGATACAAGCTGCAAATAGGAGATATATAAGACAAGTATACATGTGAAATTAGTCTAAACATGATGACTATAACGTGCTAAAGCAACTCAATTAGGGCATGAAATGGGAACTACGTGGCAAAAACCGGAATTTCAACATTTATCCCGTGTACGCAGTCGTCACCTCGCGTAAACAACATTCACATATCACAAAATATCACAACAATACCAAATCCTAAGGGGAATTTCCCCCCCACAAGGCTAGACAAGTCACATACCTCAAACCACACTCAATCAATCAATTAGAAGGCCTTTCCCTTGATTTTCCAACTCCGAACTGCTTGAATCTAGCAAAAACAATTCATATTATAAATGTAACTATAGGAAACTAACTTATATAATGAAATTATGGCTTAAGAAAAGAATTGAAAAATGACTCCAAAATGTCGACTCGAGCACACGTGTCGGAACCCGACTAAAATTATAAAATCTGAACACCCGTTCGATATCGAGTCCAACCGTACAACAATTATCCAAATTCGACCTCATTTAGCCTTTCAAATCCAAAACCTTGGTCTAAGTTCCACACTTTCCCCCAATTTTCCACCTCAAATCTCTAATTATACGATCAAATCAATGATAGATTAGTGGAATTTAATAAAAAATAAGTTAAAAATCCTTACCCCAATACTTCCTCTGAAAATCCCTCAAAATCTCGCCTTAATCCGAGCTCTCAAACTCCAAATGTGAAATAAGAGAATGAACCCTCATTTTTAAATTTAAGTTCTGCTGCCCAATTATTTACACATCGCGATCGCGTAAATCCACTTGCGACCGCGTAAGACAAATTTCTGCCCAGCGCAATTAAACCCTTCGCGATCGCGCAAAAGCACTCACGAACGCGCATAACAACACTACCTCAACATCGTGTTCACATCATAGGCTACGCGATCGCGTAGCAGAGCTGCCTCAGCCTCCAGCTTCGCCAATTCTTCTTCGCGAATGCGAACTCCACCACACATTCGCGACTAACTATAAGCCAAACCTCTGCGATCATATTCCTTCTCTCTATGAACGTGTAGAGTAAAAACCATCAGACCATAATAAACCCTTTGACGATCGTGGTTCAAACCACGTGATCGCATTGATGGAAACCAGAAGCACCTGATTCATCAACTCCCCAACAATCCAAAATGTGCATAACATGGTCCGAATCACACCCAAGGCCCCCTGGACCTCAACAAAATATACCAACAAGTCCTAAAATATGTTACAAACTTATTCGAGGCCATAAGTAATAACCAACAATATCCAAAACATGAATCGCATCCCAATTTAAGCCTAATGAACTTATAAACTTTTAACTTCTACATTTGAGGGCGAACCCTATCAAACCAAGTCCGAAAGACCTCAAATTTCGCACACAAGTCATCAATGATATTACGGACCTACTCCAACTTCCGAAATCAGAATCAGACCCTGATATCAAAAAGTCCACTCCCGATCAAACACTCCACAATCTTCCAACTTTTCAACTTTTGCCAATTAACGCTGAAATGACCTACGGTCCCCCAAATCAACATAGAGACACGCTCCTAAGACTCAAATCACTATATCGAGCGCCAAAACTCCATTCCAGAGTCGTCGTCGCACAAGTCAAACTACGATCAACTCCTACGACTTAATCATTTAATTTAGGGACTTTGTGTCCCATTTCACTCCGTTACTCTCCCGAATACGACACCAAGCACCCCGGAAAGTCACGTAACCACAATATAACATATAGGGAGAATAAATTAGGGGATCAACAATAAAATGCTCAAAACGACCGGTCGGGTCGTTACAGTATCTTGTCCCTATTTAGCATGTCCCCTCCCAGCTATACATATTAAATCTCTATCTTGTTGCTATTTGGTACATATATCTTTGGTTGTAGAGGTTTAATTATGCGAGTCCTATCATAGCCTCGTCACTACCTTGTTGAGGTTAGGCTCAAAACTTACAGAGTACATTGGGTCGGTTGTACTCATACTACACTCCGCACTTCTTGTGCAGATTTTTATACTGGTCCCAACTGTACGTGAGGTGCACTAGCTCGGATTATCACATTCAGATACTTGAGGTAGATTTGTTGACGTCCGTAGACCTTGAAGTTCCCTTCCTTTTTCCTCATTTACTATTCGTTTCATTCAAAATTTATTCAGACTTTATTTTGCAGAACTTCTAATAGCTCGTGCACTTGTGACACCAAATTGGGGATGTATTAGACATTTCAGTTGGTATGGTTTTCCGCACTGTACTTCAAAATTTATTTCAGTTATTTCGGTTCATTATTATCGTATAACTTAATATATATATGAAAATGGAAGTAAAATATTAGGCGTCATCATGGTCCCGAAGGTGGAATTTTCGGGTCGTGACATGCCCTTTGCTATTGAACTTGCATACCTTTTGGAGAAGTATCTTATGGGATTTTTTGATTGATAGCCGATGAAGAGGCCTTGCTTTGAAGAGAATAAACGATTCTATGAGAGAAGCAGCCATTAACATCATTCATTCTGCTGGTAATTAAGTTGAAGAGAAGAGAGGATGGATAAGAAAAAAATAAGAAGAAGAAGATACCTTCCACTGAACATCTGAATTGTTTTCCCTTTTGACTCGCTCAAATTGTTTATTGTTTTGCGGCAAACTTTTTATTTTTAACATTTTCTTTAAATTTCTAAATATTGCGTTAAACCCCCCATCGTCACCCTTTATTAAGTGGCCTTGGTGTAGTGATGATCTACATTAGTCGCGGGTGGTACATCTATTACCCAAAATTTAGATCTAGGCTTATATAATCGAATTCTATAATAAAGTTGGGCTAATCATAGCCAATATTAATATTCAAAAGATAGACCAAATATTTTTGCAGTAAGATCTCATGTGTGCTATTTAAGCAGCAATAAATAATAATAAATAGCATTCAAGTAAATAAATAGATGTGGGTCATCCGAAAAGGGTGAGATTCCTTAATAATCCCTCAGACAAAGATAGATGATGATAAGCCTTTGAATATTGGGATCCTCCTGGATCGTGGGAGAAGGGATAGATAAAAATCTGAGAAAAATGTGGATTTTCTATTTGTAAGATAAAGTAAGAATCTTCATTTTTTACCATGAGTGTCCAATCCCCACTATAACTATATATCTTTCTATTTATAAGGGTACTTGAGCCACAAAATCCTAAACAATACAACTGGGGGAATATTCATCTGAATATTCTTTGGGGATCTTGTTTCTAAAACTAGACGTCACTGCTTCACTAAAGGTAGTGCTTGTCCTCGTCCTCTGTTGAGCCATCTCGACCTCGTGACGTCGAGCTTTTGAAACCAAATCGATGACACGTGGCAGCCCTCGAAGGCTTTCTTAATGTCGACTAGGTCCATATATAATTATGGTAATTTTTAGCCCATGCAGTATGAAAAGCAAGATTATGAAATTCAGATGTGACTTGGTAAGTTGTCAAAAGTTTGCATAATCTGATTAACTGTGCAAATAAATGTTAACCTTATGTTAATTGCTTACAATATTGAATAATAATCAACGCGGTAATTAGTGTGCCATTTAAGTTGAAAGTTGTAACACATGCTTAGTTTTATCTTGTTGATCTGTCTTTATTTTGCGTTTCTCTAACGTTTTCTCAAGGTTGATCTAGCGGAGTCTTAAATTTGGAGGACTTTGGTTGGAATAAATCCTACTATGTTATAACTTGAATATGTACATGTTACATAATTGAGAATTCATCATGAAGTCCATCTAATTCTCCTTTAAGACTATGTTGTTGAATGATCAAAACTGAGGTAGTTACTGAGAAATCAGAAGCAGAAAGAATATCTCCAATAGGACCTAACTCTGGACACTCCTCCCAATCACTCATCCGTATTGTTAAAACAAAATTTGCCCTCCCACCACGTCCTACAATAAACAAACCATATTGCCCTTATAATGACCTTAATGTAGAAAATGTTTGTCCAGAGTTGACAAGGTATTTCACCACATACGCAACACGTCCTCCAACAACATGTTTATCATAAAATTCCGCAAAGCATTCATCATCAATCTTCATTTCTTCCAAATGTTCAGTGGTATTGGATTTTTCTCTACCAACTCTTGATGACACACTATCTCCAGGGACCTCTACTAGAAACCTGATTACTGTCAGTTTTACTCCAGGGTGTCGCGCCACACGCCTTGCATACACAAGTGCTTCCCTGTCATCTTTTCCACCAATAAAGATCACTGCTGCATTTAGGGAAATGGATGATATTGATATTACGGTTTTTCCAAGACCTCTGTCTACTAAGATCCCCACAGAACATGGTGCATTCCGAAGAACCTACATGAAAATTTCATATGTCAAACAAATAATTTGGAATATCCAACTACCCCTACATATAATGGAGATAAATGATATATTGTAGATAATTATTAAGTTTGTATGTTATTTTTCTAGCGAAACTGCGCTTTTAGTTATTAGGTTTAATATTTATTAGCTGTATTACTTACAATCCTCGCAAGCAACTAAATTCTCGGACATACTTAGTAAGTTTAAAAATGTGTTGACAAATTAAAGTGGCTTCTTACTTATCAAAAGGCAATTCTTTTTCTTATGCTTAGATGTATGTATACATGTGAATGATGTATAATATGCATTCCAAATTAATCATCACAAAACCATTTCAGCAGACACAGAATACTAAGTCTTTCATTAGTTAACTATTCTACGATGTGATGATCCATTTGTTTACTTTGTTTATACCTAATTAATATTCAAAATGTTTGTGCAAGATGTCATGATTTTAAGAATAAAAGAAATTAATAAGTTGTTGATATGTCTGGCATACCTTGCGATTGATATGCCGGAAGCCAGAATGACCTACATGGAGTCTTCCATCTTCCTCTTGATTCTTATGAAAAGGAAGTATAACAAGATGTACCAACAGGTCCTCAGCAAGAATGCTTATATCTTGGTGCATATTATTGATCGTTGAAAGTGCCATCATTCTTTGTAAGTTAATGCCTTCACAATCCTCACTTAAATAAGCATGAACATCTTTGCTAATTTTTTCTCTCATTTCAACCACTGCAGGATCAGTTACTGTCACAACATCAACTCCAACTCCAACTCCACGTCCTTGTGTTAATGTTGCTGCTATTTTATCAGTTAACTCAATCATATCAGTTAAGTAAACCATTATTCCAGGATTTGCTGGCCCTTGAGAGATTTCCATGAAGTTAATTGCCGAGAAAATATTCTGAGGACTATGAATGCAGAGTAGTATTCTAAGCTCATTCGTTGGATTAAGCCATTGAAGTGCCATTTTTTGTGTTGGTGAGCGTTTCCTTGCACGTTCAATAATTTTTGCGACCACCACTGGGGTGTATATTATGGTTAGGAAAGTTACAAACACCAAAACAATACTTGTTGACATACTTATGATATTCATCTGCGTTCAAAGGCAATATTACGTAAATATGAACAAAAAATTAAAGGTACTTATGATATTCATCTGCATTCAAAGGCAATGAAGAAAAAAATGTATGTTAAGGACTTACGCGGTAAGCATTAATAGCTAAGTAGACTTGAAAATGGCCCTTGATATTGAGTAGCAGCCAGTGCCAACTGATTCTGGCCAATGAAATCCTAGCATCAACCCAGAAACCACAGAACCAAGTACTTTACCACCTGTCGCAATTAGGAAAGGAATGATTATTTTTGCCCATGTAACAATCTTTCTAGCCTCAAATTCTGAAAGTTTAGCTTCTGTGCCAACCCAAAAGAAAAATAATGGATAGAATATGGTCCTAAAAATATAGTTAACTTTGCCAATCATCATTTTTGATATTCTCCCTTCTCTTGGCATAAAAAGCCCAACTAAGAATGCACTCAATACCTTGCTGAAACCAACAATAGGTGACATGCTACATATTGAGATGATAAAAGCAAGTGCCACAACTAAATGTGACCCTTTCATTGTTTTTCCTTCATAATTTTCATTATTCACCCATTTCATAACTGAAGGAACTACCTTTGATGCTAACAACATTTGAAACACCAAAATCGCCATCATCTTTAGCATCATTTTCACACTTCGATTCTGAAAGTTTTTATCCGGATCTAAAATGATAAATCCAATGGTGATTAGTAATATCGAGACAACATCAGAGTGTATTCCGGCTTCAATAATAAATCGACCTATGTCCGATTTTCCAATTTTGAGGTCAGTGATTAATTGAGTTAATAAGGGAGAATCTGTTCCAGCAAGTATGATTGCTAAACATGAACCGAATACATCATTTGGTTGTTTAGAAATGTGCAGAAGTGGAGTCACGAGGCAAGCAAAGACAAATGTAGTTAGCACTCCAGAATATGCAACTTTTGCTTCTGGGAGTGTCAATTGGAGGAATATATTAGGATCAATTTCTAACCCCACAACAAACATGTGACACACCATAATTGCGTCCACAATATAGTTCAACGTTTGTTGTACTTCGTTGTCGTTTAAGAACCTGTTACGCACGAATTCAAGATTTCTAAGTAGCAACCCAACCTGCATAAAAAAATATTAGATGTCATTATCTTGGGATCAATCACAATTGGGAAATTAAAAGGCCAAATCGACACGATAGGTATTGCGATGTGAAAAGATTTACTTGGAGAAATCGAAGAAACATGTATCGCAGGTGTAACATCTTAGAAGTATCACATGTGTATTCTATCATAACGGGCATTCAAGAATCGGTACATGAAATTTTAATGTAACAATTACATGACATAGAAGATCAAAAGGTGAGGGGGGTAGGGAGAGTCTTACAATGGATTAAGCAATTATACGAGGTTGGGAAAGAGGGTGAAGCAGAAGGTGGACACAGTTGCACAAGAACATGGCTAAGAAGAAACCTAAGAGGTAAACCGACATAGATGCAATTCTAATGGTAATCTGATTCTGGCATTCCACTTTCGTGTCGTTCTTCTTTAAGAAATCCATTTCTTTCTTTTTATCCTTTCGCAGATAAAATCTTCTAATCTCTGTTGGATTGAGTTCAGTTAGTAGATCAATCAAATTCTTTCCCAATCGACATACACATTCGTAGAAAGAGAACAATGAATTCAGAGCTACGTACTATATTGAAAAGAACATTCCTCAAGATGCGGGGGTCCTCTTACTCCTACTCTTAACTAATCACGTGGGTTAAGGTGGTTAATATGTCTCCTAATTACTAGCAAGTAGCAAATGCAACCATCCTATTTTCTTAACTAGTCTTTTGGTGCTCGTGTATTTTATTCTGAGTGAACATTTCAAAAGATATATAAAAGTATAGATTAAATATTGAAGAAAAAGTGTAGGCTCCTAAAAATTTTTACTATTATTGATCTTATATAGCTAACTCAATAAAGTAATTTTTTTATCTCATACATGTTCCTAATTATCTCAATCGAGATACTGACATAAAGTTTATTCTAATTTTACGAATCACTTTCGCATAAATAGAATCAAAATGCTATATTTTGATTAATCTTTGACAACATTTGTTTTCCAAAGGTATATATTAAATATAATTATCATCATCTTCTAGAATGTCAAAATTCTTATTTTATCCATAAACGATTTTTGACTTTGTCCATATTTTTCTTAATTAGGAGATATTAGAAGGAGATTAAAATGCACATAGTTGTATAAGTAAATTAAGTGAGAGGAAAAAAAAAAAGAGAAAAGAAAGAAAAACATAACTTGTAGCAACTAAAGTTAGTATGTTCCCTCTAAGTTAACATATATTATTTTGAATAGTTAATTGATTGAAGTCCTAGATATTTGAATTTAATTCCTTATAGCATAGATATGGAAAAATTTTATTATTCAAAATCCTAAATATTTGGAAAGTTATTAAATGAAAATTTTATAAATGTGAATATAACTTTTTAAAGGGTAAAGAGGCGAACGATATTTCATTAATGGCCTTCCTTATAGCTTAAATATGGAAAAGATTTGTTATTTCGAAATCCTAAATATTTGGAAAGTTATTAAATGACTATTTTGTCAAATGTGAAAGTAACTTTTTAAAGGGTAAAAAGGGTGAACGACATTTTGCTAATGACTTTCGTGCTTTTAATATAGTATAGATATATACAAAAACCTTAACAACCTTTGGAATCTTACTAGTGATTTTTTAATTTATAGATGTCACGATAAATAAGTCCTATGTTAATTCGTTATTAAAAAGAGCTACTAACAAAGGTCATTGGATAGAGCTAGGCTTACTTGTTCTTCAATGTTAGTCCTAGATTATTGGTAGAATACATATACGATAGGTTTAGAATTTTAATCATTTTTAATAATCAAAAGAGCAAAGACTAATTGTTAAATATAAGTTTCAATGATGAAAAATAACATATTACTATTGGTGCAAGATCACGATGGATAAAATAAATGACTCAAGAAGCTCAACCATTCAAGTACAGAAGAAGCAACGAGTTAAGGAAAAGATCTGTCAACGGAAGCAAGTTAGGAAGGAGAATATTGGAAACTCCAAAAGCAAAGGAAAGGAAAACTATCAATGATTAGAGACGAAAAAGGAAGAAGTAGCGAAAATCAGAAAAAAGAAATAATCAATGATTTGATAGCAAAATTGACGGAGGATATTATAGGAAGGTCCAAAATTAAAGGAAAACGAGGTTGCGAAGCTATGCACTTGATATTCCTCTATCCAAGGCAGATCGTTGAAGCCCAAAATCAAGGGATCCAACTTTGAATACTCAAATAGCAGAAAGATCTGCTTAGCGGAAGAAAATTCTATCAAGGCCACAAGTCAAGGATAATCAATGGAAACTTCACCTTATTCTTGAAAAGAACCAAATTACGATTCATTTCAAGGATCAACTCCCTTGGGTTTGTAATCTCTCAAGATTCACGTCAATCAAGAGTCAAGAAGGCCTGTATATATACATCTGTACTAGGCTTGAAGCAGGCATACTTTGAACGAACCACTATCACTCTTTTTGTTCTACTCCAAACAAGTATTGTAGTTCTCTTTAGATTTGATGTGTAATTAGTGAGAGAAGAAAAAGAGATAAATAATGGTGAGGAATTGTATCAAGAAGAGAGAAGTGACATAGTGACTAAGTTGTTGGTGTAAAGCTACATCGACTTTCTTGTAATTGATAAAATTCAAATACTGAAAGAAAACATCCTTGCAACCCAAGGGGACTGGACGTAGGATTCACATTGAATTCGAACCAGTATAAAATTCCCGGTGTCTTTAATTCTTGCATTTTATTTTTTATTTACTTTTATTATGTTCTTATCTTCAGTCGACTAATTGGTAAACTAGTCAACTACTTAGAATACAAAAATAAAAATCAACAATTCACCTTCCCCCTCTTTACTTTCAATTGATATCAGAGCAAGTCTTTTATCTTTTGCTTAACAGCTAGTGAGAAAAGATCATGTTAAGTAACAATCGGAGCACTCTTTCAAGAAGGAACATCGCGGGTAATGCCACCATACTTCAATGGACAACATTTCTGCTACTGGAAAATACGCATGGAAATTTATGCCAAATCCAATGATGTTAAAGTATGGCGCGTCATAAAAAAGGTGAACTATCCACTGCCAGCAGCAACTCAAATACCCGCTGATCTTAAAGATACATATGAATACATATTTGATGTCTAGAGGTCAAACACAATGACATCTTTACATTAGAGCCTCATCCGATGGATTTTTCTTACCAATGGTTGATTTTGATTCTCAAATCGCCTAGGTAAAATCCTTCATTGATTTTCCCCTATGTTTTCTCTAATTTTACTCGCTTTGATTTCATCATCTGATCTTCGTCACTTTTCACTCACGATTTGAATCTGCCGAAACCCTAGGCATAAGATGGCATTATAAATAGAGGCTTTAATTTGTCTCACCTAACACGAACAGACAACAACTAAGAATCACCTCACACGTAATAGAAGAAATATAGATTTACTCACCGATTTCACTTCTCTTCTCTCTTTTATGGTTCTAAGTTCATTCACTATTCGAAGTTGGAGTCTTCGGTTCCTAAATGGCTAAATTAAAGACTTTGTTCAGTTTGTTGCTCAAAAGAAGGTCAGTGTATACTGACCCTCCCTCTCTTTGATTGTTTAAGTTGTAATCATGCTTACCATGTTATTTTCTGCTAATTATCCTTGTCTATGATATATGCTATTAGTTTACAACAACAACAACAAGCCTAAGGTAATATTATAAATAAGGTCAAGGGAGGGTAGTGTGTATGCAGACCCCCTATCTTATAAAGATAGAGAGGTTATTTTCGATAGACCCTGGCTCAAAGAACAATAGAGATAAGATAACGCAGCCAAGTAGTAAACAAAGGTGACAAAAATGTATTATGGTGACATGCATGAATGGCACAACAAAAACAACAACAAAAAATACAGCATGTAATAATAAAGTATCATGACTAAGATAATACAAAAATAGTCTTAGTACTACTGGTAGTCCTAGTAGGAACACACTACTAACTGTCAACCTATAACCCTAATCCTTGACCTCCTCACCTTCCTATCATGGGCCATATCCTCGGTAAGCTGAAGTTGTGACATGTCCTGCCTAATAACATCTCCCCAATACTTCTTAGGCCTTCCCCTTCCCCTCCGCAGACCATCCATGGACAACCCCTCACACCTCATGACTAGTGCATCAATGTCTCTCCTCTTCCCATGCACGAACCATCTCAACCTAGATTCTCGCATCTTGTCCTCCAAAGATGCCACTCTTACCTTTTCCCTAATAACTTCATTCCTAATCATGTCCTTCCTGGTATGCCCACACATCTATCTCGACGTCCTCATTTCAGCTACTTTCATCTTCTGGACATGGGACTTCTTGACAGGCCGACACTCATCCCTATACATAATAGATGGTCTAACCACCACTTTGTAGAAATTTCCCTTATGTCTGGGTGGTACATTCATATCATACAAACCCCTATGGTGAGCCTCCATCTCAACCACCCTGCTCCAATACGATGAGTAACATCCTCGTCAATCTCCATATTACCTTATTAATGGTCCCAAAATACTTGAAACTATCTCTTTTGGGGATGAATCGAGTATCAATCTTCACTTCCACTCCTTCTTCATACAACCCATCACTAAACATGCACTCCAAGTACTTAGTTTTTGACCTACTGAACATGAAACCTTTAGACTCCAGCGTCGGTCTCCAAACTTCCAACCTAGCGTTAACTCCTCATCGCGTCTCGCCAATTAGTACTATGTCATCAGCGAATAGCATACACCATTGCACCTCACCTTGCACATGTCGGGTCAGCACATCTAAAGCTAAGGCAAACAAAAATAGGCTAAGATTTGATCCCTGGTGCAACCCCTTTTTCCCTTAGGAAATGATCCAAGTCGCCTCTCGCAGTCCTCACTCGAGTCTTCACTCCCTCGTACATGTCCTTAATCACCCTAATGTACGCCAGTGGTACATCGCCAGCCTCCATAAACCTCCATAAAACCTCTCTTAGGACTTTATCGTAGCCCTTCTCTAGGTCAATGAATACCATATGCAAGTCCTTCTTCCTCTCTCTGTACTGCTCCACCAATCTCCTCACAAGGTGAATGGCTTTTACAGTAAACCGTCTCGGCATATATCCGAAGTGGTTCTCGAAAATAGTGACACTACGTCACATCCTCCTCTCCATCACCCTCTCCCAAAAATTCATAGTATGATTCAAAAACTTATACCCCTATAGCTGTTACAATCATATATATCACCTTTATTAAAATACAACAGGATCATCAAACTTCACCGCCAATCTTCATGCATCTTCTTCATCCTGAAGATAACACTAAACAATCCAATAAGCCATTCCAAGCCAGCCGACTTCCTTCCAAAATTCCACTTGGATCTCATGAGACCACTTGCCTTACCCCTACTCATCTTCTTCATTGCCCCTACAAAATCCTCGCTCTTTATACGCCTAAAATACCCAATATCCCTCTGACTCCCTGAGTTTTCCTACTCACCTATCACAATGTCCCTATACCCTCCCTCGTTCAAGAGTCAATGGAAGAACTTCTGCCATCTACTCCTGATACACGCCTCTTCCTTCAGAACCTTACCATCTTTGTCTTTGATGCACCGCACATGGTCCATGTACCGAGCCTTCCTCTCCCTATACGTCCTCTTTTCCTCCTCATCTGTACTACCCATTAGCTTTAGATATGCCGCTTTCTTAGCTTTCGCTTTTCTTTGAACCTCCTCATTTCACCACCAGTCCCATTTGTGACCTCTTGAATAACCCTTCGTTACCCCTAAAACCTCTTTGGAAGCTTCCCTAATGCGGTTCGCTGTTGTGGTCCACATACAACTTGTGTCCCCACTACTCCTCTAGTCCCCCATGGACAACAGCTTCTCACCCGACTACGGAGCATTTGCCTTAGTCAAGGATCCCCACTAAATATTTGGCTGGCCGTACATCGCTCTCTTCTTCCTTACTCTCTCGACAGACACTCACTCAGGATAACCTTGCAATCAGTGCAAAGGACCCTATCACCCCTCCTAAGGATAATCAATTTGAGTCCTGGATACCTTACTCCGAAAAGTGACCAAGTGTTCTTCCCTCTTCTGGAAACACGAATTCTCTAACACCAAATCAAAAGCCTTAGCTAAATCCAATAATGAAGTATCGCCCTCGTTCCTAACTTCGAAATTGAAACCGCCATGCACCTCATCACAACCCCTAGGAGATACCCCAATACGTCTATTAAAATCACCCCAGATGACAATCTTCTTAGTATGGGGAATACCACGCACAACCTCTTCCAAATAATCCCAAAAGCGCCTTTTGACCTCCTCGCCCAGGCCTACCTAAGACGCATAGGTGCTAATCACATTAAAAGTGACCCTACCAACCACTAGCTTAATAATCATTAACCTATCATTCACCTTCCTAAAATTTACCACCATTTCCCTCAGATCCCTATCAACTAAAATTCCTACCCTGTTCTTGCCTACAACCCCTCCTGAATACCATAGCTTAAACCCGTTAACATCCGAGCCATCGTACCCTTCTAGCTAGTCTCCTGGACACATGCTACCTATGTTAAAGAACCCTTCCTAACTCTATAGACTTACCCTTCATTGTCCCTATGTTCCAGGACCCTACTCTCAACCTATTATATCCCATACTCCCCTTGCCACCCCTGCCCCCTATCCCAATCTAGGACATGACCGTACTCTACCATCGTTCTGACTTGCCACTGCACAAACAAAGAAACCAAGGAATATATACTAATACTAGAACTATTGCAAATACAAACAAGTAGGAAAACTTCAATATAAACTAAAAACTTATTAAGAACACAAGAGATACAAGGGCTCAACTAATGGCAGAGAAAGGTAAGCACACCAAAGTAAATGCAATATTCGACGTGAAAGGCAGGTAAGAAAACTATAAACAAGTAAGAGAATAAATACTAAGTAGGAATGATAGAATATCAAAGTAAATGCAATATTCAAAGTGGAAGGCATCAACAAAACTATAAAAAGTAAGGAGAACAAATATTAAGCCTGAATGATAGAACCTGGAAGTATATAACTGACAAAACGATGTTGACCAACAATAGGTACAGTTTTAAAAAACCTATGCTCCGCCCGCCTCTAGCACCCCGTGCGTCAGGCTCTTATAGTTCGCTGGAAAGTTGCCTCTATACAGGAATCCTCTAACGCCGCTCTAAATCAAGAAGTCTGAACAACAACGAGCACGGAAAGGGAAGAAGACGTCCAAGAAAATCTAGCCAACAAAGAAGTGTGTCACTGCTAGACAACATTTGTACATGTCAACACAAAGAAAGGATAAGATGGGAAGCTGGGGGGCATATCTGATGAGCGGAGATAGAGAAAATAAGAGGGGAAGAAATAATGGGTTTAAGGTTTCACAGTTTTATGTTTTGATGATCTAACAAACTTCTTGTCTAGAACTAGATAAAGGACCTGATGCATACTTGGTACAATTCTTCAGCAATGGACTTAAGCTAATTTGAGTTGTGTGACTTTGGATACACAAGTACCAGTTCAGGGACCTGATCCTCTGGTGTTTCCCTGACAGAAGTACAAAGTCAACTCTACAGTTGGAAAGTGACTGCCTGCAACTGTGCACACTACAGTGCAACAGTTACTTCCCATTGGGAAGGTCCTTGTACCAACCAAGTGTGGACATCATCCTTGTGATGTCATTGAAGTATAATAACAAGGAGTATGGCAAAAAAAATTTCACTTGAACAAGAGTACAACTCTACTACAGATTCAAGATCTTATCCAGCATTCAAGATCTCATCCAACATTTAGTGATATTCTCTCAAGCATTCAATATATCATCCAGCGTTGAAGTCACAAGTATGTCAAGAACAAGAGTACAACTCCACTAGGGACCAGGTTCACTATAAGTTTATGTATGTCCTTAGTTGAGTTGTAATCTTGTATTGGTTCTTCATTTTCATTCCCATCTTGCTTTCTTAGAAGCTCTGTTTTAGGAAACTCAAAAACATAAACCCTCTAAGTTAGTGTTGTGACTAGATTTAGTCATAGGTTGAAGTCTTTGTAATTAGTGAGTTGCTAAGTGGCTTGTAGTAGGTGTATTACATGTTAGTGAGGTTGAAGTCTTTGTAATAGTGTCATTACAATGTGTCTTGTAACAAGAGTATTGCAAGTTAGTGAAGTTGAAATCCTACCAGTGTAGGTCGTGGTTTTTGTCCCATTGAGTTGGGATTTTTCCACGTAAAAATCTCGTGTCTCATTTACTTACTTTTTAGTAGTCAGCACTGTGGGAACTCATATAGGACCAAGTCTCTATACACTTTGGTGGATTCATATAAACTATCAATTGGTATCAGAGCATGTTCTTTCTAAAAGGTTAACACCTAGAAAGGATCTCCATGGCTGCTCCACCAAACTTCGAGGAAGGACAATCAACCCACATGCCTCCTAGATTCTATGGTCAGTACTATGGCTAGTGGAAGACTCATATGCATGATTTTATAATGGCGAAAGACTCCGAGCTATGGGACATCATATGTGACGGTCCACATGTTCCAATGAAGAAGGTAGGAGAATCTAGAGTGATGGTGCCAAAAACTAGGAAGGAATACAGCGATGTCGATAGAAAAGCTATTGGAAAGAACTTTCGAGCTAAAAAGATCTTGGTGTGTGGTATAGTTACTGATGAATACAATAGAGTCTCAGATTGTAAATCTGCTAAGGATATATGGGAAGCATTATAAACGACACATGAAGTAACTACTCAGGTTAAATAGTTCAAGATCGACATGCTTACCACTGAGTATGAGCTTTTTAGGATGAAGGATGATGAATCAATACAGGACATGCACACAAGATTCACTTCGATCATAAATGAGCTGCATTCACTTTGAGAGATTATTCCTAGGAACAAGCTTGTAAGGAAGGTTCTTAGCGTCTTACCCAGCTCATGGGAAAGTAAGGTGAATGCTATTACTAAAGCCAAAGACCTGCAAACTTTAACCAGGGATGAGCTGGTTGGGAATCTAAAGACATACGAGATGAAGAGAAAGAAAGATAGTGAAAGAAGAGAACCTAAGATGGAGAAGAACCCGGTACTCAAGGCTAAAAACAATGACTCAAGTGAGGAAGATAGTGATATGTCCTATCTCACCAAAAGGTTTCAAAAAATGGTTCGAAGAAATGGTGGAATACCAAAGAGAGGTAGCTCTAGTAAGCCAAAGAACTATGATCTCAGCCACAAGTGCGGAAAGCTAGGACACTTCATCAAAAACTGCCCACTTTAGAAGCAGGAGCACTACAAGCACAATTTTGACAAAGCAGCAAAAGGGAACTCGGTTCTTGACAAACGCTTCAAAAGGGAAAGTGCAGCTGACAACGTTGTGAAGCAGGATCTTGCTGCATGGGGAGACTCTTTCAGTGAATCAGAAGAAGAAACCGATGCATGAGACAACTCCATGATGATAGTGGAGAATGGAGCAAAGGAATATGACTCGATATTTTCATTGATGGCTCAGTCTGATGATGATGAAGATGACGACAGTGATGAGGTAAATTTCAGGGATGTTCAGAGAAATCTGAAATCCTACTCTCCTAAGAAATTGACGTGATTAGATAATGTTCTAATTGATGCATATCATAGTCTTGTTAATAATAAGGATTCCTTGACCATAGAGTTAGGAGATGCTGAATAGACTAGGGATGACTTGGTGGTTTGTATGGTTGATCAAAGGAAACCATAGAAAAACTTAGCAAGGAAAAGAATACTCTAGCAGAAAAAGTTTCAGCTATTGAGCATGAGAGGGATGATTTTTTGGTGGTAATCGCAGACCTAGAGGAAACAATTGAGGGACTTAAATCAGAACATAGGACTGTAACCATTGAGAAAGGGAAGGAAGTAGCTAGTGAGGCACACATTAAGCTTGAAAAGGAATTAAATGATGTGAAAACTAGTCTATGTGGTAAGCTTGAGAAAAATAGGCAACTTCAAACAGAATTGGAGAAAGTAAAAAATGATCTTGAGAAATCTCTCAAGTGGACGTGGTCCTCAGATGTTGTTACTGCCATGTACTTCAATAATGGTGGAAACAGGCAGGGAATATGGTTCCGAGAGGAGAAAATTCCTTACAACCTTAAAAGCAAGTACGTCACTGTACCTGATAACTAGCTGTGTACACACTGTGGGAACAATGGGCACTTCAAGGAAAATTTCTAGGCCAGAGTTCAATCGGTTCAGAAAAACAAAGTTTTTGCTGAAAAAGTGACAACTCAAAAGGGACCAGGTGCCCCACGCAAAAAACGTATTTTACCTACTTGGACTAGAAAAACTCTTATTCACCCTTTTCCTCATTACAAGGGATCCAAATTGGTTTGGGTTCCTAAATCTAACCATTGATTTATTTGTGCGGGGAACAGTGAGAGGAAGTAGCCTACAATGGATCATGGACAGTGGATGCTCGAAGCACATGACTAGGAGCACCATGGATTTTCTCTCACTGAAAGCCCTGTAAGGACGGAATGTATCCTTTGGAAATTGAAAGAAGTGGTACATTATTGGTGTCAGAAAGGTTAGAAATTCTCTTTCACACTCAATTGAGAACGTGTACTATGTGTATGCTATGAAGTACAGTCTCTTGAATGTCTCTCAAATCTATGATAAATGGAACAAAGTAGAGTTCTTGTCTACAGTGTGCACAATTACTAATTTGGTAACTAGTGAAGTGGTTCTAATAGCCAAAAGATACAAGAACATCTATGTTGCTAATTTTGAGTCTCTACAAGATGGTGATATGAGCTTCCTGAAGGCAGTTGATGATGATGCCGAATTGTGGCATAGAAGATTAGGGCATGCAAGCTTTTCATTTCTGAATAAGCTGATATAGAGGGACTTGGTTCATGGTCTGCCAAATTCAAAGTTCAAGGAGCACAGAGTGTGTGATGCATGTGCTAGAGGAAAATATGTGAAATCATCCTTTAAGCCAAAGAAGATGTCAGCACATCAAAGCCACTCGAACTCCTTCACATGGATCTATCTGGTCCTATGAGAGTACCGAGTAGGGGTGTAAAGAGATATATCTTTGTGATTGTAGGTGAATACTCAAGGTTCACTTGGACACTATTTCTTAGAACAAAAGATGAGACATTTGAAGTATTTATGGCCTTTGTTAAGAAAATCCAAGTGAAGATGGAATTGAAGGTAGCCTGCATCAGATCTTACCACGGGACAAAATTCGACAATGCCAAGTTTGATGATTTCTGCAGTGAAAATGGGATTACTCACAACTTCTCATCTCCAAGGACTCCACAGCAAAATGGAGTCATCGAAAGGAAGAATCGAACTCTCAAAGACATGGCACGAAAAAAGCTTATTGATAGTGGAATTGCCAAAATTTTTTGGGCAGAGGCAATAAACACTACATGCTACTTGGTGAACAGGTGCATGATCAGATCTTTCCTGAACAAAACCCCCTATGAGTTACTCAATGGAAGAAAGCCAAAGTTAACTCATTTGAGAACCTTTGGATGCAAATTCTATGTTCTCAACAACGGAAAGGATCAACTTGGGAAGTTCGATGCAAAAAGTATTGAAGGAATCTTTTTGGGATACTCCTCTCAAAGCAAAGCTTACAAAGTCTACAACAAGAGGACACAGTGCGTGGAAGAAAGTGTTCATGTGATATTCAATGAGACACCTCCATCTGACAAGGAAGGAAACAAGGATGATCAAGACAACAAACCACTATTGGTTCCTGGGGAGATCACTGATGTTTCAAATGGTAAAGTTGATATGATGAGTCAGATGAAGGAAGCAGGTGAAGACAATGCAACCTCCTCTTCCACTTCTCAAGAGGAACCTGGTACTAAATCACTACCACTGAAGCTCAAGAAAGAGTTGTAGATGCAGTCCAAAGAACTCCACAGGTAGCAGAACGAGGAGTGCAAGGGAACCATTCTGATTTACCTAGTTCTTCTACCAATCAGACTCAAGTCCCAAATTGGATAAGGCACTCTACGGATTGAAGCAGGCCCCTCGAGCCTGGTATAAATGTCTATCCAAGTTTCTCTTGGAAAATGGATTCACAAGAGGAAAAATTCACAATACTATGTTCTTGAATAAACAGGGAAGGAACCTGCTCATCGTTCAGGTATATGTTGATGATATCATATTTGGGGCAACGACAAATTTACTGTGTGAAGAATTTGCTAAAATCATGAGAAGTGAGTTGTAAATGAGTATGATATGGGAACTGAACTTCTTCTTGGGCCTTCAAGTAAAATAGTCCGCAAAGGGAATATGTATCAGTCAGAAGAAATACATCAAGGAACTTCTAAAGAGGTTTGATATGGAGGCATCAAAAGTGATTGATACCCCCATTGCTACTGCCACCAAGATGTACATGGATGAATCGGGGTCACCTGTGAACCAAACAATCTATCGAGGAATCATTGGATCTCTACTCTATCTTACTGCCAGCAGTCCAAACATTGTGTTTAGTATGGGTACGTGTGCATGGTTCCAATCAAATCCTAAGGAATCTCACCTGAAGGCTGCTAAGTGAATTCTTGGATATCTCAAGGGCACACATGACCTAGTTTTGTATTACCCCTCAGGTGACAATTTCAATCTCATTGATTATGCTGATGCTGACTATGCAGGTTACTTGGTGGAAAGGAAAAGCACATCTGTAAAGGCTCATTTCCTAAGATCATGTCTCATCTCATGGGGTACAAGGAAGCAAAACTCAGTAGCTCTCTCAACAGCTGAAGCGGAATATGTTGCTGCAGCTTTGTGTTGCGCTCAGCTACTATGGGTCAAACAAAAATTGGAGGACTTTGGAGTATACATTGACGGTGTACCACTTCTATTTGACGACACCAGTGCTCTCAACATGGAAAAGAACCCGGTTCAACACAAAAGAACCAAGCACATTGATGTCAGACATCATTTTCTCAGAGACAATGTGGGAAAGGGCTTATCTGTGTGAGGTTCTGCTGCACTTAAGATCAAATTGCAGATATCTTTACCAAAGCTCTAAGCAAGGAACACTTTGAGAGAAATAATATGGCACTGGGGTTAATCAAACCTAATTGAGAACCTGATTATCCTCCTATGGCTATGAAAGTCATACTCAGGTAAAATTAGCTAAAGTATTTTCTAACCAAGCCTAACTCACATCTATACCGTTGCAGGTAGACACACATGATGATCATATAAGCTAAAAGTACAGAGTTGAGCTACGAAAGAGAGTTGTAATTTTTGTTGTTGACAAAAACAGGTCAGGAACCCGGTTCTTGTACCACAAGTTAGTAGTAATGTGTCTTTTCTCATGCATATCTCAAAAGAAAACAAAATTAATTCAACTACCACATCATCCTACTTTTCAGAACCTGTATATCACGTCTTGTCTCTCAAATCCTTTCACTTTTACTGCACGTTATGTATTCCCACAAACCTACCATAGTTTCAAAACCCTTCAGAACCCGTTCCTCTCCCCTCTCATTATTATCTCCTCCTTCCATAAAACTCTCTCACTTCCAGTGTTCTGAATAACCACCTCTCATTGTATCTCTGCATTCTCTCAGAACTCTCAAACCCTTCTTTCACCATGGCCGATGAACAACCTCCCCTAATACTCATGTCAACAACACTGTTACCACCTCTCCATGTCCCATAGCGTCACAACAAGAAAACCTCTCCTCTACTACCCCTGATACCAATGTGTCTACACCTGTTTCTTCTTCATCTCTTGTCTCCCTTACACCCTTATCCAACACTGTTTCTCTCCCCAATGCTGAGACTTCCGACGTCCCAAACGTTAACCCTGTTTCTCCTCCTTCTTCTGATCAAAACAAGGGGGAATTAGAAGGTGCCATCTCTCAAGAATCAAGGGTATCTGGGGAAGATCCTGAACAATACTTAAACTTTTCTGTCCTGGACTCAGTGGATCCCATGATGTCCCCTGAAAAAGAAGCAGCAGAAAATATCATGGCTATCGCTGCTGAAAGCCTTACGAGTGAAAGACCCTCTCTTCTTCCTGAGTCCCAGGGGAAGAAACTCTATTCTTAGGGGATGAAGGAACCATGGTACTTTTTGAATCTCCAAGTCATGAAAAATCCCCTGAAGAACTTGTTGGAGAATCTGTGTCTCTTCCCGAGGAAACAAGTCAGGAGCCTATCTTCTACATTAAGCCATTTGAGTCCATTCCACCTATTGAGGTACATTTTGACGAGGATGATGAGGATGACATGGTTCTTAGCGCTCACTTCAAAATAAGGAAACCAATAGTCACTTCTGAGTCCTTTTCCAAGAGACCAACTACTAGGTTGCAGAAGAAGGAGTCTTTTGAGTCTGCTTTATAGAAAAGTAGAAGGAGCATCAAGAAAAAGAAGAAGGGTTAATGAAATAGGGGGAAGTTGTGGTTGATAAAAACGTTCCAGTGGTGGAAGTTGATGAGGATTCTGTATAGGAACCTAGTTCCTTGGTGAAACGGTCTACGAAGGTACAAAAACCTGTGGTTGGTGCTTCCAAGGAAGCTATTGAAAAACCTGTGAAGAGTGGTGGTCAGTCTAAAAAGGTTATGAAGGAGGAAGATACGTTTGAGGGTGACACTTTGATTGCTTCTAGTGGAAAAGGATAGTCTGTGGAAAAATCTAGAAAAAGGAAGTGGGAAACTGTTGGAGGACCTGGTTCTAAGAAAACGATACCAAGTGACAGTGGGATTTGGCAAGAACGGTCGAGGACTCAAAAAGTCTTGTGGGGTCATATATTTGACCCAGAAATCTCGGAAATGGCTGTAATGAGGTAGGTTTTGGCAATGGTAGAATTTCAACAATGGTGTCATTTGTTTAAGGAGGATGTGCCTAAGGTTTATGAAGATGAGGTGCAAAAATATTATACAACCCTCTTCACTGTTGCAGGGGACCATATTTGCGTGATAGTCAATGGAGTCGACATGGTGATTGATGCTTATGTGTTAGGGAAAATTCTCCAAGTTTTGTGTGAAAGGATGTCCTCAGTCAAGGGTGCTTGTGGAGCCAACTTTAGGTGTTCTATTGTGAAGGAGCAGGCTATCCAGCATGGGGAACGGGTGCACAAGAAGGCATTGCTTCCTGTGTATCAACTCCTTTTTGAACTAGTCAACAAAGTTCTTCTTCCATGTGCTGAGAGGAGGTCTATAACCTCTAAGTTTGATTTTACCTCATAGAGGCTCTTGATGAGTTCAAATCCATATATTTGCCGTCCATTATGATCGAGCACATGCAGAAGGTGGCGAACTTTCAGGATAGGAACCATGGGCTTCTGTATGATTTTTTTCTCACCAGGGTATTCAAGTTCTTCAAGGTACTTTTGGAGAATCCAAGAGTAGGAACCAGAAAACAAACCTTCTCCAAAACAACTCTGGAAGAATGCGAGTGCGTATGAAAGATTGGGGGAAGCACTTCGACGATTTCTCAGCTTAGCAATGCTCATAATAGCGCTACAAAAGAAATATGAAGGTTGAAGGCTAGGAACGCCATACTTGAAACTTAGCTTAGTCAGGCTGTTGGAGCATCTGGGTCTGCCAATTCTTCCAATGAAGAATTTGCTCGTCTGACTAAGGAAACTGCTGAGCTTCGGCAACAGGTGGAGAACCTAAGGGAGAAACTACTTGAGGAACAGATGTCTGCCAATGCCCCCATGGACCTTTTTCTCAAAACCATTGTTGCCTCCTCCTCCAAGCCTTCCTCTTCTAGTTCCCCCTAGGACCCCTTTAGTGACTAGTTATCTTGTGTTTTGATGTTTGTGGCCGTTGTTTCCTTTTGTTTTCTTTTTGTGATGGTATGTTGGATCTCACTGATGCTGCTCCTGTTTGAATCCATCCAAATTAGTCTTTGTTGTAATATCAACGACTTATGTTTTTAAAAAAAAAAAAATATTATCAATGAAATAACTCTCTTTTTGCTAGTGAAATGCTTGTCTTTCTTCTGCTTCTCTTTTCTATCATGTTGTGTGCTCACATATGGCATGAGTAAGCTGGGCTAGACTTCTTTATACTTTTTTGCCTACTTATGTATTTTTAATGATGCCAAAAGGGTTAAGATATAGAGATAACTTGAAAATTAAAGCAGGTGATTAAGGGGAAAACATAGAGTCAGGGGGAACATATGATGTTCTTGGTAGTTCATCTGGTTACGTCAAGCTTTATAAACGGTTATCAATTTCAAAAGAACGGTTATCAATTTCAAAAGTTTGTCATCATCAAAAGAGGGGAATATGACGGGTTTAAGGTTTCATAGTTTTATGTTTTGATGATCTTAACAAACTTCTTGTCTAGAACCAGATAAAAGACCTGATGCATACTTGGTACAATTCTTCAGCAATGGACTTAAGCTAATTTGAGTTGTGTGACTTTGGATACACAAGAACCAGTTCAGGGACCTGATCCTCTGGTATTTCCCTGACAGAAGTACAAAGTCAACTCTACAGTTGGAAAGTGACTGCCTCCAACTTTGCACTCTACAGTGCAGAAACAGTGCAGCAGTCACTTCCCATTGGGAAGGGCCTTGTACCAATCAAGTGTAGAAATCATCCTTGTGAAGTCATTGAAGTATAATAACAAGGAGTATGGAAACAAAACATTTACTTGAACATTTGGTGATATTCTCTCAAGCATTCAAGATCTCATCCAACATTGAAGTCACAAGTGTGTCAAGAACAAGAGTACAACTCCACTACGGATCAGTTCCACTATGAGTTTATATATGTCCTTAGTTGAGTTGTAATATTTTATTGGTTCTTCATTGTAATTCCTATCTTTCTTTCTTAGAAGCTCTGTTTTAGGAAACTCAAAAACATATACCCGCTAAGTTTGTGTTGTGACTAGAGTCAGTCATCGGTTGAAGTCTTTGTAATTAGTGAGTTGCAAAATGGCTTGTAGTAGGTGTATTACAAGTTAGTGAGGTTGAAGTCTTTGTATTAGAGTCATTACAAAGTGGCTTGTAACAAGAGTATTGCAAGTTAGTGAAGTTGAAATCCTACCAGTGTAGGTCGTGGTTTTTTTCCCCTTGAGTTGGGATTTTTCAACGTAAAAATCCTGTGTCTCATTTACTTACTTTTTAGTAGTCAGAACTAAGGGAATTGATACCGAATCAGGTCTCTATACATTTTGGTGGATTCATATAAACTATCAAGAAAGAAGAGGGGGAATAAAAGGAATGAGAGAAGATATAGAAGAGAGAACTTACCTGCTTCCTCACTGTGTGAATCAACTGTCTCGATCTCTAACGATCTGAAACTATTTTGATGGTTGTTGATAATCCTATTAACTTAACAAGGTTCATCAGATCAATGCTTCTGTAAACTGAACAATCAAATGTCTTGTTGAACCTCTATAGTTAATTAAACGGGTTTTATCATTCATTACATATATTGTTTCAAAGTTGTACTATTGTGCTTAAGTTATGATTTAAGATCTTTCCTAATATTCCGGTTTGAATTTATGTCTGTTGCACCAGTCTTACATTGTTCGTAGAGTTCGAAATACTAACTGTTGATCTATATCATGTGTTTGACTTGTTTGTGTCGATGATGTTAGAGTCAAGGTTGTTGTTTACACTTAAAGGTGTAATGCAAGCCTATAATTATAGTTTAACTCATTATATTAGTTGTTGAGTTTCCTGCTCTCTTCAAGTATATTCTGTAATCCCGTAACTCCTTAAAACATCATTTGTGTGTAGGCCTGAAAGTCTTCTGCTAACCTTAATGTTTGTGTATTTGTTTAGCTACACTTATGAGTTGCACTGGACAAATGTTTCTCTAAAATGACTGACCTAAGTCCTAATGAGTTTATATGGTTAATTCGATGATTGTGGTTCTGTGTCAATTCTATGGGCTACTATCATGTTTATTAGCCGAATTTAGAGCATCTCCTTGATTGTCCTTAAGAGTTTGATTGAGAGTTATACTCGTTGCCTTTATGCTATATAATCTTTTGGATTACTGTTAACATGTCTATAATTGAACTTCATCATGATTCCTATGTTGTCATACTTGCTTCTAGACATTGATTGATTGATCTGTTATTAGAACCATATCTTCCTTGAACATGTAAAACATGCATGTTCCTATTGTTCGGACCTCTATAAGGAACATAATAATCTGATTCTACATCATACGCTCCTCTGCTTTACTATGTACTCTTGTATTCCTTTAGGAAAATCACTTGTATGTATTTGAATATCCTGTGTCAAGCCTCTGCTCCTAGTTGTTTGTTAATAGACTTCCCTCTTGTCTCCATTCAAGGGACATTCATGCTGGTGCCCTCATACTTCTCACTTAGAACTGTATTATCTCATAAGAAGTTATTAACAACATATAATTTGGAATATAAGTTAACTATGTTCACTAACAAACTTAAGGGAAACTCATGGATATTGTTTTGCATGTTTAAATGAATATTAAGCCACGCTTGGTTGGATACTTTGCCTCTTAATAGCCTAATGTGAATCTGAATTATGAACTTGATAGGATAATTATCATGTTACCAAGTTGGGATTGGATTAAGATTTCCCTTCTTGTCGACATAAGTATCACTGTTGATATTGTTGCTCTTTGGAATATGAACAAGATTGTTATTCCACATATCTAACAGAATGAGGATTTAACCAATGTGTGAACCTTTTGTCTAATATTCTAATAATTGTTTAGGTATCGTGAGCTTAATTAAAGGATTTCTGCAAACTTGAACCAATTAGTAGGATTAGTAAGGTTAAGATACATGTCTGCTCTACTGTTTGAATCACCAAACTGAGTATTTCAAATTTGAATTAATCTACTGGTGGTTACTACAACCTCGCCTTGTTACATTTGTGTTTGACCTCTTTAAATATTCTGATGCTTGTTGACTGTTCTTGGATATTATAAATACTTGCTGCGACCTACATTCTTGTATTTGGATTGTGATCTTGAAGTTGAGAAGGTTCATATCCTTATGCTCTGTTGATAGCATTCTGTTGCAATATGTAATACCTGGAAATTTATATTAATTAATGTTACCATGATAAATATTAGAGTGAGTACCTAATTTATATTTAAACCTTTGGGGAATAATGATTGTGAGTAACTAAGGGTATTCGGGGTGGGGATTAGTTTGTGGATGAGTTGTCCTTTCACTGAAACAAGTACTATGTTATGAAAGGCCCACATGACTCAGGCCCAGACTTTAGTGTTACACAAGCAGGCCCAAGTACCTTAAGGGATGAAGGGGAACACGTGAATAATAACCAACTCCTGGCGCCAAGGAGAAGCGCACGCTCTAGGCATCTTCCGGTGAAGCTGCGTGATTACCAGCTCCAATCAGGAAAAGCGTGACTCTAGAAGAGAGCAGAATACATGGAGAACAAAGTATAAATATGAGGTAGAATAGTAGAGTAGGCAGGCTGATGTTAGTACTTATTTTTCTTCTGTTTCTCATCCCTCTTTCAGGTTCTCCTTCTCATCCCCCTTTCTCTTTATCCTTGTAAGTTTCTTTCAATATTTCCTAATTTTCCAGTAGTAGTTGAATTTCTTGTAATTTCCCATTTTATTCAAGTAATCAAAGGAGAGTGGTAGTTCTGCTGTTCCATTGGTGCTTTCATTCAACGTCCACTATGCCGGACTCTACACTCAAGTCCTCAGCGGAGTCGTCGATATCACAGGAGCTTGCTGACATGCGTGCTTCAATGGATTCGCACCATCATGTTCTGATTGATTTGGTTACACAAATGGCGGAGATTAGGGTCAGCAATCACTCACCTGATGCTGACGATTATAGGGTACGGGCGATTACAGAGGGAGATGGCTCTCGTCTCCATGCGACCCACAAACCAGCTCGAGTTGAATTTTGGGCGATTCAAAGGTGAGGGTCCAGAAGCATGGGTCTTCCAAGCTGAGCGTTATTTTGATTTCTATGGTATTGAGGCAAATCACCAACTGCCTTTGGCTTCATTCTACTTGGACGGAGAGGCACTTGAGTGGTATCGTTGGTTGTTTCGGAACAAGAAATTGAGTGATTGGGCTAATTTTGCAGCAAAAGTGGTCAGTAGATTCAAGGCAAGGCACCTCCTGGGACCGGTGGGTCGGTTATCAAAATTGCAGCAGACCACCACCATTGCTGATTTTCAATATCGATTTGAATCAATAGCTAAGGAGACAGAGGGCCTTAAGGAGTCAGTTTTGGTGGAATGTTTCACGTCGGGCCTTAGACCGGATATCTAAACCTCTGTTTTAATTCATCGGCCCAGATCAATGGAAAAAGCTCTTGAGGTGGCCCACTTGCATGAACAGAGAATTGCCTTAGAGAAAGGGCCAATTTGACCCGCCTTTTCCCCAAACCAGCCTTTATTACCTACCCCTTCGTTTACCCCTACCAATCCCATTAACCAAAATTCCAAATCCCTTATGCCCTCTGCCTCACCACATAACCCACACCGTATTCTCGTCAAACGTCTCACGCCGGCGGAGCTTCATAGCCGTCGGGAGCGCGGCTTGTGCTATCATTGTGATGAAAAATACTCTTCCACCAACAAATGTAAAAGTCTTCCCCAGCTCTTACTTCTCGCCGATGAATCAGATATTCCACCGCAATTTCCTGAGAGCTACACCTCTGATGAACTACTCGCCGAAGAACTGCAATGTCTTGAGGTGCAGGAGCACTCTGCTATATCCTACCATGCCCTCGCCGGGGGTAACTCCCCCACTACGCTTCATTTTACTAGCAACATAAATGGCTCACCAGTGCAGGTTCTTAAAGACGATGGCAGTACCCACACTTCATCCAAACAAGGGTAGTAAAATTCTTGCAACTTTCAGTAGAGACTATCACGCCCTTTTCAGTGGTGGTTGGGAGCGGACAACGTTTGCGATGCGAGGGTGTAGCTCGGCAGGTGACCTTGACGGTTCAAGGATGCAATATTGTGGATGATTTCTACGTGTTACCATTACATGGCTCTGATCTAGTGCTTGGGGTCTCTTGGCTCGCCACATTAGGATGCGTGGTAACTGATTATGGTGCCCGTATCTTTGAATTCAATTACAATGGTAGTCAGTACTATTGGAATGGCGAGGGCACTGCCACAGACGCTCAACCAGTCCAGTTACATAGTCTTCGACGGTTGGCTGCCACGGATGTCGTTGCCTTTTATTACTGTTTGTTTGCCGAATGCCCAAATTTTGATTCCACCACTTCACCAACTATGGAGGAATTATTGTCCTCTTTTGCGGATGTGTTTCAGAAGTCGCAGGGACTACCTCCTCCTAGACCCCAAGACCATGCGATACATTTAAACCCGGGGGCAGTCCTGGTGAATGTGAAGCCATATCGCTATCCTTACTTTCAGAAACAGGCCATGGAGCAGATGGTAGCGGATATGCTTAAGGAAGGAGTTATACGAGCCAGCACAAGTCCTTTTTCCTATCCTGTTTTGCTGGTCCGCAAAAAGGATGGCACCTGGCGCTTTTGTGTCGACTATAGAGCATTGAACGCCATCACGGTAAGGTATAGGTTCCCTATTCCGACTATTGATGAGTTGTTTGACGAATTGCACGAGGCCAAAAATTTTTTGAAGTTGGATTTATTGTCTGGCTACCATCAGATTCGTGTCCGCCTTGAAGATGTTGCAAAGATAGCTTTTCGAACTCATACCGGTTATTATGAGTTCCTCGTGATGCCACTTGGATTGTCCAATGCTCCTTCCACATTCCAGGGTACCATGAACACTGTTTTCCACCAGTATTTATGCTGTTTTGTGCTGGTCTTCTTTGACGACATACTGGTTTACAGCCCTACTTGGGAGGAACATTTGGAGCACTTGGGTCAGGTTTTGCAGCTGCTACGCCAACACCAATTGGTGGCCAAACGTGCCAAATGCCTATTCGAACAGACCACTGTGGATTATTTAGGGCACGTCATATCACAGGAGGGCTTAGTAGTAGATCCCAACAAAATTGCTGCTATTACACAATGGCCCAAGCCTAAATCAGTGAAGGACGTTCGTAGTTTCTTGGGGCTTACGGGATATTACCGGCCCTTTATCCATTGTTATGCTTCTTTAGCTGGACCTCTCACTGACCTACTACGCAAGGATTCCTTTGTCTGGATGAATGCAACACAAACCACTTTTGATACTTTGAAGGATAAGCTTGGCACTACGCCGGTCTTGGCTTTACCCAACTTTAGCTTGGAATTTCAATTGGAAACAGACGCATCAGGGAAAGGAATGGGTGCGATTTTGTCTCAACAGGGCCATCCAGTAGCATATTTTAGTTAAAAGCTCAGTCCTCGAATGCAAAATTCCTCCACATACCATCGTGAAATGTTCGCCATTACTCAAGCCGTCAGTAAGTGGCGCCAATACCTACTTGGCAGGAGGTTCACTATAATAACGGATCAGCAGTCCTTAAAGAATCTCACTACTCAAATTATTCAGACACCGGAGCAGCAGAAATGGCTTTGTAAACTGGTGGGGTATGATTTTCGTATAGTATATCATCCGGGCAAACAAAATTAGTTAGCTGACGCCTTGTCTCGCAATACAGAGGCCTCTCTTTTGGCCTTTACAGCCCGTACATATTCCATCGAGCAAGAACTAAATCACCTCAACCTCACACACCCGGAATTGTTCAGGATCCAACATGAGATTCTTACTAAGGATGACTCGTCCAACATATATGTCTTTAGAGATGGGCTGTTATTTTTTCACGGGAGGCTGGTGATACCCAGTGATTCCCCTCTCAGGCAACGCCTTCTCTGGGAGTTCCATGATACTGCAGTTGGGGGACATGTGGGCATTGCTCGCACCTACCACCGATTAGCTTCCAACTTCTTTTGGAAGCAAATGCATAAAGATGTCCAGGTCTATGTTGCAGCTTGACAAACCTGCCAGCAGATGAAAGATTCCCACCAATTAACGGTCGGCCTTCTCCAGCCCTTACCTATACCAGACCAGGTCTTTGAGGATATTTCCATGGATTTTATTACCTGCTTGCCTAGCTCCAAAGGAAAGGCCACGATTATGACGGTTGTTGACCGACTGTCCGAGTATGGGCACTTTATTCCCTTGCCTTCTACTTTCTCTACTAAGGTTGTAGCTGAAGCTTTTGTGGTTGGGGTTGTTCGACTACATGGTCCTCCTCACACCATAGTGACTGATCGAGACCCCCATTTCATTCATTCTTTTTGGCAAGAGTTGAATCGTTTGCAAGGAATGACTCTGGCTATGAGCACTGCATACCATCCCCAAACCGATGGACAGTCGGAGGCCCTTAACAAGTGTGTTGAGCAGTAACTGAGGTGTTTCATCGCTGATAAACCTCATGAGTGGGTTTCTATGTTACCATGGGCTTAATTTTGGTACAATACATCTTATCAATCTGTAGCGGGTATGACTTCTTTTCAAGCGTTATATGGCAGGGAACCTCCAACTATCGCTCGTTACATTCTAGGTAGCAGTTCCAGTGATCTTGTGGAGAGCTATCTATTGCAACATGACGAGGTTCTTCACCTCCTCAAGCAGAATTTTCTAAAGGCACAAGGTAGGATGAAGAATATAGCTGACAAGCGTAGGACAGAGGTGTCCTTTGAGGTGGGTGATTTGGTCTTTGTAAAGTTAAAACCTTATCGGCAGGCCTCGGTGCGACTGCAGAAGCATCACAAATTTGGGCGCCGTTTCTTTGGACCTTTTCGTATTCTCAAGAGAATTGGTGAAGTTGCTTATAAACTCGAACTACCACCAGATGCCAAGATTCACCCTGTTTTTCACGTCTTTATGTTGCATCGTTGTATTGGCCAACCTGGACAGCAGATCACCCCCTTGCAACTTTCTGATTTCGTTCTTGAAAGTAACCACCATGAATTGAACCTTGAGGACAAGGTTCTTTCCGAGGGAGGGAGTATTGTTATGAACGACCCACATGACTCAGGCCCAGACTTTAGTGTTACACAAGCAGGCCCAAGTACCTTTAGGGATGAAGGGGAACACGTGAATAATAACCAACCCCTGGCGCCAAGGAGAAGCGCACGCTCTAGGCATCTTCCAGTGAAGCTGCGTGATTACCAGCTCCAAGCAGGAAAAGCGTGACTCTAGAAGAGAGCAGAATACATGGAGAACAAAGTATAAATATGAGGTAGAATAGTAGAGTAGGCAGGCTGACGTTAGTACTGATTTTTCTCTGTTTCTCATCCCTCTTTCAGATTCTCCTTCTCATCCCCCATTCTCTTTATCCTTGTAAGTTTCTTTCAATATTTTCTAATTTTTCAGTAGTAGCTGAATTGCTTGTAATTTCCCATTTTATTCAAGTAATCAAAAGAGAGTGGTAGTTCTGTTGTTCCATACTACTCGGGGTACTTCAAACCCTTGTGAACTCTGAAGTGCCAAGGATTCCAATGATACCTTGTTCATGAATAAGGTCTTAGTCTAAGCACTTAGTCATTGACCTTCATTAATCCTCTTACGATTAATGAAAATAAAGTTTGGTCTTCATTCCAACGCTGCCTATTTGTTACAGCCTCGTTGGGCCTCACATTGTCCTTATTGTATTCTAAATCAGATGTGTGTAGCTTATTGGGATATATGTCGTATCACTAATATCTTTATTTTATTTTTCATGGAGGATTGAGTTGGTCCTGCTTAGCTCCCATGAACTGAGGCCTAAGTTAAAGTTTAGAACCCATGTCGCTGAAGCCTACTGCTGCTGTGTTCGAAGTCTGCTGGGCCTACATTTTCGTTGGCCTGATTCTATGTCCAGTTTCTCTTCTCACTTTAGATGAAATAAGTTGTTTTTTTCTATATTTATATGACACCAACGATATTATTGAATGCTTTTATCCTTAAATCATTTTAGGAACCTAGGCAAGACAAGATCCATAGATAATATAAAGGGAATCACTGTATACATTATGTTAGCTATAAAATATCGACAGTTTGATCATTTATTTTTCAATACAAGATTTTATTTCAATTTACACTAACTATTTTAATGAAGCTCTTATGAAGTTTTAAAACAAATTTTAAAAGCAAGTGGTCTTTCTCTTAAAAGCCGGAACTGAAAAGATGATTTTAAAGTTGGTTATCTATAAATAAAAATCAAACATGGTTGGAATTAAGTATTATCAAATCTCAATAAATATATATTCCCCCAAAAACACGGCTACAAATTGGAGTCAATTTCCAAAGGTACATTCAGGACCCCTTTTTTCTGATAGTCTTTGCTTTACTAGATTTACCAAAGCCCGTATTAGTTCGAAAGACAAAACATTTAAAATACAACACACTTTTGAAAGACTTTTACAAATTAAACCTATGTTCTCTTTTCAAAGTACGCATACTACCTTCTCTCAGCAATAGTAGACTATAAGCAAACATAGAATAAGCCTCAAACTTTTAAGCATTGAACTAAGTAGAATATAGACATCTAATTCTCTAAACACAGTCTAAGCCCTATGGAGCTACTTCAGGTTGATTCTATGGGGTGCCTACCACCTTCCCCTTGGAGGAACAAGAACCCTTACCTAGATCTCATCTGTTAGCAGACTAATAATATAATCTATATCTATACTATATTAAAAGCATGAAGGCCTTTAGCGAAATGTCGTTCGTCTTTTTTGCCCTTTAAAATTAAGGACTTTAAAATCAATTAAAATTCTACGTATTATATATTTCCTTATTTGAAATTGTACGTAATAGTCCTAACTCACGCATGCTATGACTCAAAAAAAGATATTTTGGAGAAGAAAACTTATGTTTTAAAAGATAGAAATTTGCTTTGGTGATCAATAAAAGATATCATCATCTAATTATTTCCTAATTTTAATATAAAATATATCCAACTTTAGACAAAATCAATAGTAAACAAAACATCATTAAGTTTTTCTCCGATTATTCAACAAATGACAACTTTCTACATTTTTGCTATAAATTTAGCTATTTATTATAAAATATTAAATCAACATTAGTCATTTATAGACTTTACATTATCATTTATCGATTTTTTGAGCTATAACACAACATCTTCATTTTAGAAGACTAAAAGAACTAATTTGACAATTTATTTTATATAACAAATCTTAATAACATTATTTTATGTTATTGGTTAAATATATCATAAAATAACAATAATTCTCATAAGATATTTTTATATAAGTACGCATAATTCACAATACGGTATCTGAGTACTTCTATGATCAAGATTTCTTTCGCTTGCTGGGTCATCAGTCGTCTTTTATCAAACTTAGAGAAAACTCAAATATTTTTAAACAAAAAAATTCTATTTAAAAGGAAAATTCTTACTTTTGTTATGGAAAACTTTAGTTGATTACCAAGCGAAATTAGGAATTTTTATACCCTTTTTATCTATATTTTTAATTGTAAAAAATTTATGTTTATTTTAAATTTCATATAAGAAAAGAAATGTCCTTACTTCTTTATCAAAATATATTTAATGTGAATATCAACGAAACTAAGAATTCAAACAACTATTTATGGATGTCTATATTATTTTAACGTTGACATTTATTCTTAAGTCTTACCCTTCAATCATGTACTATTTGTTTAAAATAATATACATATATAATACTAAAATTGTTTTATAGTGAATGGAGTAATAGGTAAAACAAAAGCATATTCTTAGTTTTAAAATTAAAGTTAAGTTGAAAAAAGTATTTGAAACTACATTTAGACTTACCTTTTAAAGTTGCTTCTGAAAAAAAGTTAAAGAGTTATAGACAAAAGTAAATGTTATTATCAGCATTGTTAATACGAATTATTGCATTATACCTACTATGCTTGGACTTCTAAACTAAAAATAAAATGTATGTATCAGAATTACTATAAGGCATATGAGGACTTATGTAGCATAATGTTTATTTTTTTATAGCAACAACAATAACAATCCAGTATAATCTCACTAGTGGGGTCTGGGAGGGTAATTTGTACGCAGACCTTAACCCTACCCGGCATCCTTCCCTCCAAGAATGGAGGGTGCTTACCATCAGAGCAACTCACCTTGTCTTATAGAATTAGCTAAATAGAACTAATATATATTAGTTTTAAAAAATTATATTATTTCATTTAATCTTTCTTATAATTCAAGACACTTTTCTTAATACTCATTTATGTGATTTAAAAAAAAATTACCCTGACACGGGATACACGCGCAAAGCGCGTACACTAAGACTAGTTATCTAATAAATATATAGGTACTCTATTTTACCTCAAAAATATTAGGCGGCGACTCTCCTTCATCAACAACAGGGATACCACTAGTTGAATCTTGTTTTGACTTGTGCAAAATAGGGTGCAACAACATGACGAATCTGCTGAGGATTCACACTTAGATCCTGACCTTAGCAGACTTAGACTAGTTCTAGAGTTTAGGGATGTTTGTTTTAACTGTGCTCTTCTTTGCAAATATGTGCATACTAGTCTTGCTTGTTTAGCATGTGCTTATTTCCCTGCTTTAGTGTCTTTATTGTTATCCCAACTATCTAATATTGTTTAATATATACTGTCATCATATTTTTTTCCTATCGAGTCTTGAACGTACACTATCACACACAATGGCACGCGAGGATTGTGTTTCAAAACCCTCCGAAAATTCGTTCAAAATTCTTTAGTCTTAGAGGACGACTTTGTTAGGTCAACAGACATAACGTCTCGCATTATTCAGTCCAATTATGAGAATTAGGAAACACTTTACTTTAGAAAATATAGGTCATACTGTATAAACCTTAGGTGAGTAGGTCCTTGGCATCGACTCATGATCAGGAAAGTCACCTTAATGTCAACGGGTCATGCATCCAACGCCATGCCTTTTGTGGAACGACAAACCAATCTAGATGAACAACATACAACAACAACATACCCAGTATTATCCTACACCATGGGGCCTATACAAACCAATCTAGACGAGACGATAAAATTCCGTAGCAAACACTTACCAAATCCCCTTTTCACCTTGTCATAATGAAAATCAACCACAACATCCCCGAAATCAATATGATCATGGGAGCACCACACAAGCTGAAACAATGGTGGAGAAATATTCGACGAGATCATGGCGATGAGATCTCAACACACTTGGTATAATTGACCTCTTTAATGAACAAACGGGCCGACAAAGTCCTCACCAGACTGGTGATAGAACTCTAGGATCCAACTGAAGTAGTTTTCAAGTTCGTCGATTGTGAATTGGTATCAGAAGCCACTAGTTTCACAGAGCTGTCATTCGCCGAATGAGAAAGCTGATATTGCCATTTACGATGCATGGCCAGAGGTTCCTCCACGCTTTGGGTCTGATAAGCAACCAGAATTCGAGAAACATTGAATATGGGTGGGTGAGCTTGGACCCACTATTCGAAATATCAGACATCGAGAAAGTTATGGATAATACTTTATCGAGCTAGTGAGACTTGAAGGCATTCAACCATATGCACCTCTACAAGTTCTCAGGCAGTTTGGTCTAATCCAAGATGTAACCCTTAGGCCAAGGACAACTCTATATGAAAATGACTATAACGGGCAAATTTCAATATCAAGGTTGAGGAGACTTCAAGACGAGTGGAATGACTTGATTATAATGCCGAAGGGTCAGAATTCCAGGTGTACCCCAGAATACTTCGTGTGGATCAATGAGGAGGATAAGATGGCTCGACCGAACAGAAAAAGAGTGGTTGGACTAGAAGATGCAACAATAGCCCTACAAATATATCACTAGATTTTGCCTCATTATCTTGTTACCACCCCCATGCATCGGCAAGTGATTCTAGGGTCGGTTGACCACATGTTGCCACCTACAGAAGAGGATGACCGAGTGATTGAGTATATATAGATTGAATTGGAAACAGAACCAAAACTGGATCTCGAACAAGACCCTAAATATAACAACTATGAGGAAGAAGTAGAATTTGAAGAGAACCCTTAGATAGAGCATGCGGAAGAACACTTGGGAGATGACTTTGCGGATGACTATTAGTGGCTAGTTGATTTCCCTCTATCTTACACCGTTTATCTTGTACCCCATTTATTTCCCTAAGGGCAAGCCTGTGAGCCCATGTAACCTTGTGGATGTTGGAAAACAATGTTGTAACCATCGTTCCACCTATTATAATCCAAAGATTATTAATGAAAAAAAGTTTGCTCTAGATCTAAACGTGTCAAAATTTAATTGTTCGTCAAACATTCCCGACATAGGCCTATCTCTGGCAAAGATATGTTCCTCGCATATTAGGAAACACGCTTATTCGAAGATGTTAACTAACTGAAACTAACTTCTACTCTTTTTTCTTTTTATTTTCGCATCACATTATTAAAATTAATCCCCAAACACAGAGGTTAGTTTTCGTTGATACATAAAAAAGGCTGAACCGCCATACAACTTGAGATCAAAAAGGAAGATGTCTGCAGTTGATGACCCAACCGAAAATGCTCTAGTAATAGCCGATAACCTGCGATAATCGAGGGAAAAGAATGATACTCGAAATGGTGAACATGTTTCTAAAATGACACATGAAATAGAGTCGCTAAGAGAAGAAGTACAACGTATTCGGGAGCTGGCGCATTTGGCCGTGACGATGCTTCCGCAACTACCCTACTTCTATTCATTAGACTTAATCCCTGATCACTTCCCTTCAACAACGCGACAAAGAAACAACACCCTAACCACAATCACTAAAAATTCCACAAGTGATGTTATACCATAAGTAACCCCCACAAACCCACCAAATTCTCCTACATACACCCCTTACATCCCGAATTACAATCAAACACCACAAAACCCACTAGTCACAACTAATTCAGTCTCAACTAATTCAGTCCATAATCCTCCCTATGACATTTTAACTTTTTCCAACAATAAGACCTTGCACATACCTACGGCACACACCGGTATGCATGAGTATGTTCTACCTGTTTATGGCACCTTAGAACCTACATTTACAGTGCACATCATAGTTAGAGTGCCACACGAGATCAACCAATATGCTTATATGGAGAGAGGAGTAAAGTATAAGGAAGAAGAGTCAGTGTCAGAGCAGTTGCGAGTATTGACAAAGAAGATGAAGAATCTCCAGGTTGCTCGAGGGAGCGAGAGCCTGGATTATGAAGATTTATTTATACACCCTAATGTTGACATGGCCATAGGATACTATCCTCTGAAGTTCGACATCTTTGATGGAACGGGTATCCCCATGCGCACTTGAAGGCCTACTGCGACAGACTGATCGGGGTAGGAAGAAATGAAAAGCTGAGAATGAAGTTATTTATAAGGAGCCTTAAAGGGGAGGCACTCACTTGGTATACCTGCCAAGAACCTAGAAATTGGAGAGAATGGCATGACATGGCGAAATACATTATGAACCGTTTCCGGTTTAATACCGGGATCACTCCAGACAAGTTCGCTCTAGTGAATTTGCAGAAGAAACCTTCATAGTCATTTCAAGATTATGCCCCTCGCTGGTGGTCGGAGGCTGCCAGGACCCAACTCCCGCTAGATGATAATGATCTGACCACGTATTTTATTAGGGCTCAAGTGGGAATTTACTTTGAAAAGATGATGGGCATGATGAGGGAGAAATATCCTAGACTAGTTAAGATGGAAGGCTTTTTAGAATAAAGCATCAAATATGATAAGATAGAGTCAATGGCTGTGCTGCAAGCTGCTAGCAAAGAAATTATCTCGTTCCTTAAGAAGTGGGAAAAAGTAAAAGGAGGAAGTATCGGCATTAGTTCCCTACTATTAGTCCGGTCCACCTCGCAGAAATAAATCTTACCCATGAACACCCATCCTTTACAACAACCTACATACGCTCTAGTATACAACACGCAACCATACTATAACACCCAACCTCAATACAACCCTCCTCACGCCCATAAAAATACAAACTTGCCACGACCGTATGCTACGGTTCAAACCACCACCCATCAAAATCAACCCTCCTATGAACCCCGAACACGCCCCAACTTTGAAGAGAACTATCCCAAAAACTATACCCGAGTGCTGAAACTTTAGTCCAGTTGCTAGAAAGTGTGAAAAGGGCCTATTTGATATACCCAATGGAAGGGAGAGTTCCCAACCAACCTTCCAAATACTTCGATGTGCCTACCATTCAGGTGTTCCTGGGCATGATACTAAGGACCGCTTTAGGCTGAAGAATGAGATTGAGTCGCTTATCAAGAGTGGAGCCATTCAATGTACCTAGGATCCACCAAATGTGAATCGTAACCCACTACCAAACCACAGAAATCAAATATCTAACATGATCGCTTTGAACGAGGATTTTGATTTGAAGGGGACCATCATCACAATTCGGAATGTTGAAGCTGCAAGAGTGCCACCCTGAAAGACTCCGTTGATCATTATACAATTGAAACATTATGTGTTGGTCAAAAAATATCAACGACCATCCACCGTCGCTGTAATAAATGAGGAAAGTCGAGAATACAAAACATTTCCATGGACGTACAAGATGAAACTAAGGGTAAAATGACAGACTCCCCAACTCCTCATGGGATAACCATGTCAGCAAAGTGTTACGCTCCAGAGGAGATAAACCTAGGAAATCCAAATAGAGAACAAAATAAGAGGAGAAACATAACAAATGTCAGGTGGTAGAGTTTTGGAGGAAGATGCCAGTTAAGGAGTACTCTGTGGAAGAAAAACTGAAGGAAACCTATGCACATATATCGATCATGGATTTTCTAATGATTTCTAACAATCATAAACATGCCTTGAAAAGATGGTCAAAGAGAACATGATTTCTTTTTGAAGCGACGAGCTTCCCCTAGAGAGTGTGGATCATAAGAGAGCCTTGAACATCACAGTCAAGTGTGAGGATAAAGTGATGTCACTAGTGCTGGTTGATAGAGGATCCATAGTGAATATCTGCTCTACGAGAATTGGGTATCCATTTCAGAGAGGTAAAGGAAAGTCGTGTAAGAGTGAGAGATTTCGATAGGTCACAAAAGGATGTCATTGGAGAGATCTGCCTAGCCCTGCAGATTGGACCATTGGATTTCCCAATACTATTTCAAGGGATGAACATTTCGTCCTTGTATAATCTGTTGTTAGGAAGGCCTTGGATACACATGGTAGGGGTAGTTTCATCCACTCTCCGTTAATGTATGAATTTCAATTGGGATTGAAAAGAGTGTATAATACACGGTGAATAGAGCCGGCTAGCTTATCTAGAACATGTAGTTCCCTTCAGAAGAATTGGATGGGGTCTCCTTCAATGCGGTCGAGATCATGCAGACCACAGAGATGGAGAAGAATGAGTAGAATCGGGGTATGCAGACGCCATACAGATCGAAGATGGCAATGAGAGAGATGATGAAGCACGGATACCATCCAAGGACCGGGTTGGGAGCTCGATCACATAGGATAACAGAACAGATCATGCCCAAAGGGCAGAAAGGTATTGCTCGCTTAGGATATAAACCTTACAACTGGAAAAACTTACACCGATAAACTTGGGAAGAAGGCTTTTGCACTAGAGCGAGTTCCGAGTCCGGGTCAGAGCTCACCACCAGAGGATGACATCGTTTATGGAATGGGAAGATTGTCTGTGAGTATGATCGAGGAATGTGGCGACGAAGCTAACATCACTACACCAACCATTAGGATGCCGAACTTGGAGAAGCCTTGCCGAATTTGATTTCCAGACCATCTCTGGTTCGCCGGAAGTCTTGGTAGTGCAAAATTATAGTAATTTTGAAAATATGTATGGTCAATTGAGGCCTGAATCGTGCATGTACTCTTTTGTCAATTGCCTCTTTTAACGCTTAGACATTCCCTTTCTAACGAAATAAAAGAATCATCATTCTTGAAATCATTGCAAATACGTTTTAGCTCTTATTTATACTTAGTTTTTCTTTTCAATAATCAAAACGATAAAAACCCATGTTTCGCGAATATGACATGTAATGAAACAAACGAGCAAAATGATCTAGACTACGAGGAGTACGACGAGAGCATGATGCTTGAGAACCTCCCGCAATAGATCGAGTTTTTAGAAAGCTAGAAGAAGCCTGACCTTTAAGAAATAGAAGTAGTCAACTTGGGAAGCAAAGATGATGTGAATGAAACTCGAATCAACATCCATTTATAGGCAGAACAGAAAGAAGAATTTGGTAGAGCTCCTTCGACAATACATTGATGAGTTCGCTTGGCCATATGATGACATGCCTGGATTATGTACTGACATTGTCTCGCACCGACTATCCACTAATAATCCTGACCGCCAGTTAAACAAAAACCCAGAAAGTTCAATCCAGATTTGAAATTGAGGATAAAATAAGAGGCCACTAAGCATATAGAGGCAAATGTGGAGAGAGTCCCCAATTATCCCACATAGTTGGCAAACATCGTACTTGTACCAAAAAAGGATGTGAAGATTAGGATATGTGTGGATTATCGAGATCTCAACAAGTCTAGTCCTAAAGATGATTTCCCTCTACCGAATATTCATATCCTCATCGACAATTGCATGAAGCATGAGTTGCAGTCATTCGTGGATTGTTTTGCCGGGTGCCACCAGATCGTGATGCACGATGAAGATGTGGAGAAGAAAGTGTTTACTAATCTATGA
Organism: Nicotiana undulata; assembly: GCA_005239495.1. Taxonomy (NCBI): domain Eukaryota; kingdom Viridiplantae; phylum Streptophyta; class Magnoliopsida; order Solanales; family Solanaceae; genus Nicotiana; species Nicotiana undulata. Next base: position 17,259 of record MDKH01110686.1, on the reverse strand, counting down.
AGAGTTTATTGCTATAGAGTCATGCCATTCAGCCTCAAGAACGTCGGTGCTACTTACATAAGGGACATAACGTCCCTCTTTCACGACATGATCCACAAGTAAATCAAGGTAAATGTGGATGATATCATCATCAAATCGCAGAAGAGTGCGGAGCATTTGAATGACTTAAAGAATTTTTTCGAACGTTTGAACATGTATAGTTTGAAGGTGAATCCTGTGAAATGGGCATTCGGAGTCCCTGCTGGAAAATTGTTAGGTTTCATCGTTAGCAGGAAAAGAAAAGAATTGGATCCTTCAAATATTAAGGTAATTCAAGATCTGCCACATCCTAAGAGCAAGAAGGACGTGATAAGCTTCCTTGGCAAATTAAACTATATCAGCAGGTTCATAGCCTAGTCAACCATTGGACAGGAGAATGTCAGAAAGCTTTCGATCGGATCAAGGAGTATTTATCAATTCCACCAGTGTTAGTTCCTCCAGAACCCGAGAAACCGTTGTTACTTTACTTGTGTATTCTTGATAATACATTTGGATACGTGTTGGGACAACACACAAAGACATGGAGGAAGGAGCAGGCTATCTATTACCTGAATAAGAAGTTTACATCATATGAGGCTAGACACACCTTGTTAGAACGGACCTACTGCACTTTGACTTGGATCATTCAAAGGTTAGGGCACTACATGTCGGCATACACCACACATATGATATCTCGACTTGACCCGCTCAAGTTTATCTTCCAACGGCCGTTGCATACAGAGAAGTTGTCCAAATGGTAGACTTTTCTCAGCGAGTTTGATATTGTGTACATAACAAAGAAGGCTACAAAGGGATAATAATTAGCCGACCATCTCGAAGAAAACCCAATTCTAAAGGATTACGAGCCGCTCACTACATACTTCCTAGACAAAGAAGTGTTGTTCGCATTAGAGGACATTGTAGAGTCATGCATAGGGCCGATATTTTTTTTTGACGGAGCAGCAAACTTCAAATGTGTAGTAATTGGGGCATTCCTATTGCTTGAGTCGGGACAACGTTACCCCGTTTTATCTAGGGTAAGGTTTCCTTGCAAAAATAATTTGGTAGAATATGAAGCATGCATCCTCGGGATTAGGATTGCAGTTGACATGAACATCAAGGTGCTTCTGATCATAGGAGATTCAGATTTATTGATGTATCAAGTTCAAGGAGAATGGACTACCAAGAATGTTAAGATCCTTTCATACATGCATCGTGTGAAAGAGATGTGCAAGAAATTCACCAACACCGAGTTCAATCACGTTCCAAGAATCCAGAATGCGTTTGTTGAAGCTCTTGCAACCTTGTCCTCTATGATCCAACATCCAGATAAGAATTACACTGACCTTATTGAGATAGAGTTTTAGGATCAACATGTGTATTGTTTCCATTTATGTGAAGAGCCATATGGTAAGTCGTGGTCAATAGAGGCCTGAACCGTGGATATACTCTTTTTTCAATTGCCTCCTTTAACGCTTAGACATTCCCTTTCTACTGAAATAACAGAATCACCATTCTTGAAATCATTGACAATACTTTTAATCTCTTATTTATACTTAGTTTTTCTTTTCAGTAATCAAATCGATAAAAACCCACGTTCCTCTAATATGACATGTAATGAAACAAACGAGCAAAATTATCCAGACTACGAGGAGTACGACGAGAGCATGATTCCTCAGAACCTCCCGCAAGAGATTGAGTTGTTAGAAAGCCAGAAAAAGCCCGATCTTGAAGAAACATAAGTAGTCAATTTTGGAACCGAATATGATGCGAACGAAACTCGAATCGACATCTATTTATAGGTAGAACAAAAATAAGAATTGGTAGAGCTCCTCCGACAATACATCAATGTTTTCACTTGGACATATGATGACATACCTGGATAATGTCCCGACATTGTCTCGCACCGACTATCCACCGATTCTTCCAGACTGCTAGTTAAACAAAACCCAGAAAGTTCAAGCCAGATTTGAATTTGAGGATAAAAGAAGAGGTCATTAAGCATATAGCGAGAAATGTGGTGAGAGTCACCAATTATCCCACATGGTTGGAAAACATCGTACCTGTACCAAAAATGAATGGGATGATTAGGATATGTGTGGATTCTCGAGATCTCAACAAGGCTAGTCCAAAAGATGATTTCCCTCTACGAAATATTCATATCCTCATCGACAATTGCACGAAGCATGAATTGTAGTCATTCGTGGATTGTTTTGTCGGGTACCACAAGATGTTGATGCACGATGAAGATGTGGAGAAGACAACGTTCACTATTCTCTTCAAGAACGCCAATTCTACTTACACAAGGGCCATGACATCCCTATTTCATGGCATGATCCACAAGGAAATCGAGGTAAATATGGATGACATCATTATCAAATCCCAGAAGAGTGCGGAGCATTTGAATGACTTGAAGAAATTTTCCGAACGTTTTCGCAAGTATAGTTTGCAGATGAATCCTGTGAAATATCCATTCGGAGTCCCTGCTGAAAATTGTTAGGTTTCATTGTCAGTAGGTTAGGGATAGAATTGGATCCTTCAAAGATCAAGGTCATTCAACATCTGCCATCACCTAAGAGCAAGAAGGATGTGATATGCTTCCTTGGCAGATTAAACTATATCAGCAGATTCATAGCCTAGTCAACGGTAATTTGCGAGCCTATCTTCAAGTTCTTAAAGAAGGATGCCACTACAAAATGGACATGAGAATGTTAGAAAGCTTTCGACGGGATCAAGGAGTATTTGTCAATTCCACCGGTGTTAGTTCCTCCCGAACTCGAGAAATCACTGTTATTGTACTTGTCTATTTTGGATAATGCATTTGGATACGTGTTGGGACAACACAATGAGACAGGGAGGAAGGAGAAGGCTATTTATTACCTGATCAAGAAGTATATATCGTATGAGGCTAGACACACCTTGTTTGAACGGACCTACTGCGCTTTGACTTGGATCGATCAAAAGTTAGGGCACTACATGTCGGCATACACCACACATCTGATTTCTCGACTTGACCTGCTCAAGTATATCTTCCAACATCCGATGCATACGAGGAAGTTGTCGAAATGGTAGATTCTTCTCAATGAGTTTGATGTTGTGTACGTAACACAGAAGGCTATAAAGGGATAAGCATTAGCCGACCCTCTCACAGAAAACCCAATTCAAAAGGATTACGAGCCGCTCACTACATACTTCCCAGATAAAGAAGTGTTGTTCGCATGTGAGAACATTGGAGAGTCAGGCTTAAGGTGGAGAATGTTTGTTGACGGAGCAGTAACTTCAAATGTATAATGATTGGGGAAGTTCTATTGTCTTAGTCGGGATAATAATACCCCGCTTCAGCTATGGTAAGGTTTCCTTGCAAAACTAATATAGTAGAATATGAAGCATGCATCCTTGGGATTAGGATAGCAGTACATGAACATCAAGGAGCTTTTGATCACACGAGATTCTGATTTATTGATATATCAAGTTCAAGGTGAATGGACTACCAAGAATGTTGACATCCTTCCAACCTACATCGTGTGAAAGATATGTGCAAGAAAATCACAAAGATCGAGTTCAAACACGTTCCAAGAATCCACAATGAGTTTGCTGACACTCTTGCAACCTTGTCATCTATGATCCAACATCCAGATAAGAATTACATTGACCTTATTGAGATAGAGGTTTGGGATCAACATGCGTACTGTTTCCATTTATATGAAGAGCCAGATGGTAAGTCGTGGTACTACGACATCAAAAGGTTCCTTGAAGCAAGAGTGTACCTAGAGAATGCCACCAAAGTCCGGGAGCGAGAATTGGTAAGGCTAGCAAACCACTTTTTCTTTAACGGGAAATTCACGTACACGAGGACCTTGAACTTGGGTCTGTTAAGGCGTGTGGATGTCGTTGAAGTAACCAGGCTACTGGAAGAAATACACACAGGGACGTGCAGACCTCACATAAATGTTTTCACTTAAGCCAAGAATATTTTAAGAGCCGAATACTTTTAGATGACCAAGGATAGCGATAGTATCCGCTATGTGCAGAAGTGTCACCAGTGCCATATTCACAGGGATTTCATCCAGATTCCACTTAATGAGTTGAATGTAATGGGTTCTCCTTCGCCGTTTGGCGCATGGGGAATGGACTTGATTAGACCTATAAAGTCTGCTGCATTAAATTGACACCATTTCATCATGGTACCCATCGACTACTTCACCAAATGGGTCAAAGCTTCTACATACAAAGTTGTTACAAAGAAGGTAGAGGTGGATTTCGTCCGTAACAACATAGTTTGTCAATTCGGGATCCTAGAGTCAATCATCTCTGACAATGCAGAAAACCTCAATAGCGACCTTATGAGAGAGATTTGCAAAATGTTTAGAATTGCTTACTGTAATTCCATAGCCTACAAACCACACATGAATGGAGTAGTCAAGGTAGCCAATAAAAATATCAAAATGATCTTACGAAAGATAGTGGACAATCACATGCAACGGCACGAGAAATTATCCTTCGCTTTATTGGATTACCTGAGTACTATGAAAACGTCCACCGGGGCAACACTATACATGTTGGTATATGTTACCAAATTCGTGATACATGTAGAGGTTAAGACACCGTCCTTGAGGGTCATTCAAGAAGCCAAGTTAGATGACACGGAATAGATGTGAACCAGGCAGAAGAACCTCATGCTCATTGATGAAAAAAAGAATGGACTGAGTATGTCATTGTTAGTTGTATAAAAATAGGATTGTCAGTGCATTCAACAGAAAGGTGAAGCTTCAAAAATTCACACCGGGGGTAGTTGGTTTTGAAGAATATATTCCCTCATCAATAAGAAGCCAAGGGAAAGCTCGGGATGAATTGACTAGGTCCTTATGTGGTCCATCGAGTATTGTTAATAGGAGAATTGATCCTGGTACAAATGGACGGCAGAGTAAAAAAAAATCCTATCAAATCAGATGCAATCAAGAGATACTACTTTTGAAGACAATAGAATTATGGTTTGGTTGTAACAGAACTAAGCTTGACCTGACTTACCACGGTGGGATACGTAGGTAACCCAATTAGGGTCTGGTCTCTCCCTTTTCTCCTTTCTTCTCTTGTAATTGAAAATCCAAATATCATCTTGAATGTACTCAGAACTATGCCACAACATGATTTCCTTTGGCGATAATACGTAGGCAATTCACATCAGATTCAGTCATCCAATGTAATCAAACTACGTTTTGGCCTGATTCCATTTGGATGCGTAGGATGTCTGATTCAAATTCGGCCACCTCAGTTCAATCTCTTATCACTTTGCGTTTATCGTAATCGAACTACGTTTAGACCTGATTCCGTTCAGATACGTAGGCATCTTGAAAGGGTTCTGCCGTAACTTAGGATAACTTTTGTAATGCATTTATTTATATTAGGACGTGATCAGGACATCATGAAGCTACATCATAAGTGGCATCACCGAGAATTGACATCATCATCCAAAAACAACAGTCGCATCGTAGGGAACTTCTAAACATATCATAATCCGTAACGATGGCACTTGCCATGAAAAATAAAAAATTATCAAAATATTTTTTATGGAACTAACATTCTACCTGGTATAATATATCCATACTGGGGGCAAGGCCATGCATGCGATCAAGACAAATCGCCAACCCCCTCCCCCTCGCTAAGAATTTTTCTTTGAGCGCAAGATCGACATGAGTCAAAGGATGCTAGGGCACACTCAGAATAATGACGGTCCCGCTACCATCTCATGAACCCTTATCTCTCTTTCATTATTTAGCCTATATGATCAAAGACTAACTTCAAGTTCTTTGCAGGTAATCTAGAGCGAAGTCTTCGATACAATCAGAGAACACTGTAATATAGCAAATTATCTACTCAACTAATTTGAGCGCCTTGTACATAACAAACCATCAACCGCGTAAATCGGAACCATGTATATAGCAAACTGCTTGCTCGACCAATCAGAGCGCATTTTACAAATCGAGTTGCTGGCTTTGCCAACCGAAGCTCTGTATATAGAATTGTTCGCTTTGACAACAGGGACACTTCGCACAAATCACACCTTCACTCCATCGACATCGAAGATTCTAAGTAGATAGTTGCAAATTTCATCACGAACTTCTCCAATCAAAGGATGAACCAACCCATTATGCCATACATTTTGCCGATCGACGACCACAATTTAGCTTTGCAGTCAATATTATCTCTTGGGCATGCTCTTTTATTTCTTCGTTTTATCTTGAATGTTTTGATGTTTTATTTATGTAGCTTACATGCACCTTACATACTCCAATCATGCGGAGATCTTTTACATTCAAAGTCAACTACTCCCATCGTGTGGAGATACTCCCATCGTGCAGAGATATTTTACATTTCAAGAAAAATACTCCCATCGCGTGCTCTGACAACTATGGAATGATACACAACCCAGCTAATAATCAAGTCAAATTCAAGCATCCCTTCACCCCGACCCCAAATAACGTCTAGCAGGTAGCCATGCATCATCATTCCTGCATTATTTACATCAGTTCTTTACATATCTGTATTACGGCATATGGGTATGTGTGTGCTTTTCTATTGCAGGGTCAAAAGTCACAACGTGCAACTTCTTCTTAGCAGCAAACCAAGCTCCAATGTTATGATGGACAACAAACCAATGTTTTAAAAGGCGGGGGCGTGAGGCGAGGCGTTTTACTTCTGACGAGGCGAGGCGTAAGCTCTGAGACATGGGGCGTAAGTCCCATGGATCTTTAAATTTTACTAATTTAAGGAAATTTAAGATAGTATAAAATTTAAAAATAATTATCAAAATTACATTAAAATTACAAAATTATAACAAATAATCTATTTAAAACATTTAAAAATTATAATTTAACTATGAATAATACGAAAAGTATGACATATATCATAATATCCAAATTAGTTGCAACGTCGTTACAACTCAAACATCAAAAGTAATGTATTCGATACGAATTCTTATATGTATCTCTTAAGGAGTAATGAATCCTGAAAGAATTTCGATACTATAATTTAATTTTTTTAAATACTTCTTTTATTTAATATTCTTTATGTTTGAATGAGAATTTATATAAAAACATAATTCACAATTTAAATATGATTCTCTAGCATCATTTATTTTTAAGTTTCAACAACTTAATAAAGTGACACACAATTCACCATACTATTCCATGATAATAACTATTTTTAAATAGTTACTAGTAATATTGGGCTATCAAATTAATAAGTATTGTATCTCGTAAACTTGAAAAAAAATATTTAGGAAAATAATTATAAATAAAATTATGGACTATTATATAAAAAAGACATAACAAAAGTTAAAACATCAATATTTTTAAATGAAAATTTTATTTAAAATTTACTATCATAGGAGTCTTAGTGGTAAACATGCAATACTTTTTATTTTTATTATGACATAAAGTACTCGCAGTATAATGATTAATGATTGAGAAAAAATTAATTTTGAATAGTCAACGATTTATTAAGAAAAATTGAGGATTTACAAGGTTAGTTACACACAATTGCATAAAGTTCTATTAGGCGAGCCCAGTACGCTAGGCGTTGGGCGTGTCTGGGACGTAAGCCTCGACGGACAAGGCGTAAGTCTCATGGAACTAAGCCCCACACATAAGCCCAGATGTGTTTTATGAGTGCTCTGCCCTGAAGCGAGCCCTGTGCGAGTCCCAATTCTGACTTTTGAAACAGAGCAACAAACTCGTAAGCGAGCCAAATATCCAAACTATGGCTCAAATCCAAGCAATATAACTCCAAATCATCGAATCATTCAAGTCCCGTAATCAAGCTACAATCTGTAAAGTCATTTTGGGTTCCAAGATCTTCTTGCCTTGTAGTATCACCATGATACGATATTGGGAAACTCTTCCAAGCACCGCCTTCTCCAAAATCATCATTGTAGAAAACATGAGGTTTGATCCTCGTTAAGCCCAAGGTATGTAGGCGGTTCAAAGCCAGAAGTCGGCCCCAATTTTCCTAAATTCCCTGAAATCTTCCGTAGCTCCTCAATCCAACAACTCATAATCTTCGTCAAATCCATATGTCATTCTGCAATGCATTCCTAAAGTCGGGACAAAATTGGTCCTCGTTCAATTTCTTTGCCCGAAAACTCTTTCATCATTTTTGCTCAAAGAGGGACAACTAATGATGACCGATTTTGACCCTCACTTTAAAAATAAAATTATTGTACATAATGATTTGTAATAAATGTGTCAAAAAATAATCTATAATCAATAATACTTATTTTTATACAAACATAATAGGAAATTAATAATTAATAGTGTTAAATTAATAACTCAATATTAATTTTCATAAAAATATATTACCCTTACTATTTTGAAATAATTAAATTAATCTCTATATCTTGATACACAAGTTTTACAATTAATTTAATAAACTAACCTTTGATTGTTGATTAACTCGCTTATTATTTTGAATTAATCCGAAATTAGTCTCATAATTTAGAAAATAAAAAGTTTAGTAAATAATTAGTTAATTACAATATTTTATAGTGTATTTGATAAATATATTTTCTATCATATTTAATTAAAATCAATTATGTTTAATTAAGTTAAATTTAAAAGGGTTAAATATCAAAAGGCTACAATTGCAATTACACAATTAAATACGAAATGGCTATTTGTTAAATTAAAATTCGCCCAAACATTGACCCAATCCTTCACTTGGCCCATTCCAAAATCCCTCTACGGTCCACGTTGGAGATTCACCCCCACCCACATGAACCAACCAAATTGTTCCATGGTACCCTCTAATCCCACTCACAAAACAAACACAAATGACCTGGACCGTCGATTTAAACCATCGACGGTTCATATTTTATTCCCATTTTTCAATTTTTTTGCACCCTCCCATCGCATATTACGATAGTCATTGGATCACACTGATCCAAAGGTTCCTGTATTTTTCAGTTAATACATTTTCAAAACATGTAATCCCTGATTTATCATGGCCATTGGTCTATTGATCCAACGATCCAGATTTCTTCCCACATTTTTAACCTGAGAGACAAACCCCAACTATCCTAAACCCTAAATCATTCACACCTTACCCGGCCGCCCTAATTTCATCATAATGCTCACTTCTCTCATCCTTCTAAACCCATCAATCTCAATTCATTGCATAAATCTATGCAAGGTCAACATTTAACCTAAAATTATCTCTTTAGCCTCCTGAGCCGCAAATCTCTCCGATTCTTATTTCCATCGATAAAATTCAAAACCCCCAAATCTAAAACCCTATATCAAAGATGAAACTCCAAAATCGTTTGTTTTCCCTCGTGCTCCATCAAATTGGATGCATAGATGAAGTTTTCTCAAAGCTTCATCATGAGTATTCGATGTCCACAGGTCAAATGCAGTGGCCTATGGATATTAGATCCTTAGCCATCAGACTTTTCTTATCAACCATTCATTCTCATTCTCAAGTCTCCCAGTTAAAATCCTTAATCGATTTTCCCATATGTTTTTTTTTTAATTTTACCCGCTTTGCTTTCATCATCTGATCTTCGTCACTTTCCACTCATGACTTGAATCTGCTGGAACCCAAGGAATTGAATGACACTATAAATATAGGCTTTAATTGCTCTCACCTAACACGAAAAGACAACAACTAAGAATCACCTCACACATAGTCGAAACAATTTAAATTTCCTCACTTATTTCACTTCTCTTCTCTCTTTTCCGGTTCTGAGTTAATTCATTGTTTGAAGTTTGAGTCCTTGGTTCCTTAACGTCTAAAGGAAAGACTTTGTTTGGTTTTCTGCTCAAAAGAAGGTCAGTGTATTCTAACCCTCCCTCTCTTTGATTTTTCAAGTTGTAATCATGCTTACCATGTTATTTTCTGCTGATTATCTTTGTCTATGATATATGCTTTTGGTTTATGAGTGATAATCATACCTTGATATTGTATGTTATCCTCATTGTGGGAACCAACCGTCTCTCTAATAATTTGAAGCTATTTTGACGTTGGTCGATTATCCTGTGAACTTAATAAGATTCATCAGATAAATGCTTCGTTAAACTGAACAATCATAGTCTTGTTGAACCTCTATAGTTAATTAACGGGTTTTTATGGTTCTTTACATATACTTTGACAAAGGTGTACTGTTGTGCTTCAATTATGATTTAAGATCTTTCCTAATATTCCACTGAGAATTTATGTCTGTTGCACCAGTCTTGCATTGTTCAGGGTTAAAAATTCTACCTGCTGATCTATATCAAGTGTTTGAATTATTTTCTTTGATGATGTTAGAGTCATGGTTGTTGTGTACACTTAAAGATCTAATGCAAGACTGTCATTGTAATTTAACTCAGTATCTTAGTTGTTGAGTTGCCTGCTCTCTTCAAATATATTGTGTAACCTTGTAACTCCTTAAAACACATTGTGGGTATGATTGAAAGTCTTCTAACCTTTATGATTGTGTGTTTGTTTATCTACACTCGTAAGTTCCACTGGACAAATGTTTCTCTAAAATGACTGACCTAAGTCCTAGTGATTCTCTATGGTTGATTCAAAGATTGTGGTTTTGTGCCCATTCTATGTGCTGCTACAAGTTTTAACCTTATTCAGAGTGTGCCCTTAACTATCCTTAAGAGTTTGGTTAATAGTTATACTCGTTGCCTTCGTGTTATATCATCTCTTGGATTAGCTATGTTGTTAACATGTCTAAAATTGAACTTCATCATGATGCCTATGTTGCCATATTTTCCTGCATACCTGGATTGATTGATCTGTTACTAGAGCTACATCTACCTAGTACATATAAAACCTACCTGATCTTATGGTTTGGACCTCTATAATGAACATAATAATCGGATTTTAAATCATTTGCTCCTCTTGTATACTCTGTAATCTATACATAATAATCTGATTTTAAATAATCTGTTACTAGAGCTACATCTACCTAGTTGTTTGTTAATATACTTCCTACTTTTCTTGATTCAAGGGACATTCATGCTGGTGCTCTCATACTTCTCACTTAGAAATGTATTATCTCATAAAAAAATAGTTGAATCTTGTTTATTTTAGATAGGATTCACAACATAGATTTTGGAATATAAGTTAAGTGTGATCACTAATTGTCACGACCCAATTTCCCCTCCGAAGGATGTCATGATGGCACCCAGCCTCTAAGACTAGGTGATCCTAACAATTATACATGATAACTGAATACTAAGCTTAAACTCAAATCTTAAAATCTGAAATAAATAATACTGCAATTCAAAGTGATTACAACTCCAAAACCTGGTAGAAATAAGTCACAGGCTTCTAGGAGAAATACTAAAGTGTCTCTACACATCAGAGTCAAAGGAAAATAAGGAAAAACAACATAATAGGATAAAGGGTGACTCCGAGGTATGCGGACGCTGGCAGATATAACTTGAAGTCTCCACGTGCTCACTGACTCACTAATATCAGGTGTGGTAGGAGTTGCCTAGATCTGCACAAAACGATGTGCAGAAGAGTAGCATGAGTACACTACAACGGTACCATGTAAGTGCCAAACCTAACCTCAATAGAGTAGTGACAAGGTCAGGTCAGGGCCCTACTAGAAATAAAAGGGAACAAGGCAGAAGATAATATAATATAATAGAATGGAAGAATGAGAATTTAACATTGAGAAATACAGAATGGACACAACAAATAGGGGTAAACAACAGGGGCTCTCCTGAGGTACCGCCTCGTAGTCCCAAAAATAAATACTCAACAGGGGAGCTCCCGAGGTACCACCTCGTTGTCCCAAAAGTAAATTTGCAACAGGGGATCTCCCTAGGTACTGCCCCGTAGTTCCAAAGGTAAATACACAACTCATCACTTATGGAGCAACGTATTTACAATAAGGAATCCTATAGTTAAAGACTAAATACAAAATCAAGGAATCATGTAATTCAATTAAGCATATTGCACAAATTGCAAGTAAGAGTTAAAACACGTAGGCATGTGACATTAGGCTAAACATGATGACTACACATGCAAGGGAAACTCAATTAAGGAATTAAAGAAAAGTACTCAACAAAGACATGATTTTTCAAAATATAACCCGAGTACGCACTCGTCACCTCACATACATGGCCTTCACGTATTTCAAATATCACAATAGTACCAAAACCTAAGGGGAACTTTCCCACACAAGGTTAGACAATTCATATACCTCAAATCAAGCTCAATTAGTCAATAAGAACACCTTTCCCTTGACTTTTTGACTTTAAACAGTCCAAATCTAGCCAAAAGCAATTACATACTATAAATACATTTATAAGGAACTAATCTAAATAAGGAATTTACGACTTTAATAAGAAATTAGGAAATTGCCCCAAATATTTGACCCTGACCCTTGTCCCGGAATCAAGTAAAAGTCACAAAATACGAACACCCATTCGATATCGAGTTCAACCATACCAAAATTACTCAAATCTACCTCCATTTTTTCCCGAATTTCACATCCCAAATCCTTAATTAAATGAAGAAATTAATGATAGATTAGTGGATATTAATAAAAATGAGTGTAGAATCCTTACCCTAAATGTTTCCTCTGAAAATCACTCAAATTTTCGCCTCATTCCGAGCTCTCTATGCCCCAAAATGAAAATTAGATCAAACCTTCCTTTTTCCCATTTTTCATCCCAGTGAAGTCGCACTTGCAAACCCACAACCGCATTTGTGGTCCGCACCTGTGGAATTTCCATCGAAAGTGCGGTACTTGACTTAAGTCCCCTGGGTTCGCTTCTACAAGAGGAAGGACCGCACCTGCATGTGCGCGCCTGCGACCAAAGTGTGGCACATGCGGGCAACGCCACTGCAATTGCCGTGACTCCAGAAGCTGGAAGCTTCAGTAATAGCACAAGTCCAAATTTTAATCCGTTAACCATCCAAAGTGCACCCGAGGCCCCCAGGACTTCAACCAAAAATACCAACAAGTACGAAAACATCATACGAACTTAGTCGAGCCTTCAAATCACATCAAACAATGCTAAAACACGAATCGCACCCCAATTCAAGCTTACTAAACTTTAGAACTTCAAACTTCTACATCCGATGCCGAAACCTATCAAATCAAGTTCGATTGACCTCAAATTTTGCACACAAGTCATAAAAGACCTCACAGACATGTTCCAACTTCCGCAATCGGATTCTGATCCGGATATCAAAAGATCCACCCCTATTCAAACTTCCCAAAAATCGCCCAACATTCTACTTTTCGCAAATTTATGCCGAAATGACCTACGGACCTCCAAATCAACATCTAGACACACTCCTAAGACCAAATCACCCCACGGATCTAGTGGAACCATCGAAACTCCATTCCGGAGTTGTCTTCACACAATTCAAAATACGGTTAAATTCCTAGAACTTAAGCTTCCATTTTAGGGACTAGGTGACCAATTCACTCCGGAACCAAAAACAAATCCTCTCGGCAAGTCACGTAACCACAAAATTAAATAGAGGGAGCAATAAATAGGGGCATGTGGCTAATACTCTCAAAATGACTGGCCGGGTTGTTACATCATCCCCCTCTTAAAACAAACGTTCATCCTCGAACGAGTATAGAGACATACCTGAAGTGGTGAAAAGATGAGGATAATGACTATGCGTATCATGCTCGGTCTCCCAAGTCGCCGCCTCGACCAGATGACCCCTCCACTAAAGCGATATTCTTTGACCTTAATTTTCGAACTTGCATTTCCAAAATGGCCACCAGCTCCTCAACATAAGATAGATCCTTGTCCAACTGGGCTGAGCTGAAGTCGAACACATGAGACGGATCGCCGTGATAGTTCCAGAGCATGGAAACATTGAATACTGGATGAACTACAAAGAGACTAGGTGGTAGTGCAAGTTTGAAGGCCACCTCTCCAACTCACTCAAGAATCTCAAAAGGCCCGATATAACAAGGGCTCACATTTCCCTTATTTCCGAACCTCATAACACCCTTCATGGGCGAAACCCGGAGCAAGACCCGCTCTCCAACCATGAATGCAACATCGCATAACTCTTCTGTTTGGACTGGGTTTTATGAAGCTGATCCTGAGTCAATTTAACCTTTTCCAAGGCATCCTGAACCAAGTCTGTAACCAAGAACCTAGCCTCGCCCGGCTCGAACCAACCCATTGGAGACCGACACCGCCTACCATACAAAGCCTCATACGAGCCGATTTGAATGCTTGACTAATAACTGTTGTAGTAGGCAAACTCCACGAGTGGAAAGAACCGATCCCAAAAATCCCCAAACTCCATCACACATGCACGAAGCATATCCTCCGATATCTGAATAGCACGCTCAGACTGTCTGTCCATCTGAGGTTGAAATCATGTGCTCAACTCAACCCAGATACCTAACTCATGTTGTACGGCCCTCCAAAACCGTCATGTAAACAGCATTCCCTAGTTAGAGATGATAGATACCGGTACACCATGAAGCTTAACAATCTCGCGAATGTAAATTTGAGTCAGCTGCTCCGAAGAGTAAGTAGTAACCACAAGAATGAAATGAGCTGACTTGGTCAATTTATCCATAATCACCCAAACTGCATCGAACTTCCTCTAAGTCTTTGAGAGCCCATTGACGAAATCCATAGTGATCATCTTCAATTTCCTCTCCAAAATATCTAGCTTCTGAAGAAATCCACCTGGTCGATGATGCTAATACGTCACATGTTGACAATTAGGCATCGAGCTACATATTCCAAAATGTTCTTCTTCATCCGCCTCCACCAATAGTGCTGCCTCAAATACTGATACGTCTTCGCAGCACCGGGATGAATAGAGTACCACGAACTGTGAGCCTCCTAGAGAATCAAATCACGCAAACCATCTATATTGGGCTCACATAATTTGCCTTGCATCCGTAATAAACCATCCGCTCTAATAGGGAACTCCTTGGAATTGATGTGCTGAAACGTGTCCTTGAGGACAAACAGATATGGATCATCATACTGACGCACTTTGATACAATCATAAAGAGAATACTGAGAAACCACAAAAGCCAAAACACGTCTCGGTTCAGAAATATCAAATCTGACAAACTGGTTGGCCAAGGCATGAACATCCATAGCTAAAGGCCTCTCTGCTACTTGTAGATATGCTAAGATGCCCAAGCTCCCCGCCTTGCGACTCAAGGCATCGGCCACAACATCCGCCTTCTTGCGATGATAAATAATGGTGATGTCATAATCCTTAAGCCACTCCAACCATATCCACTGCCTCAAGTTAAGATCATTTTGTTTAAACATTGTTGTAGACTCTGGTGATCAGTGATGACCTCACAAGGGACACCATACAAATAATGCCACCAGATCTTCAAGGCGTGGACAATATCTACTAACTCGAGGTTGTGAATATGATAGTTCTTCTCATGCCCCTTCAACTGTCTGGACGCGTAGGCAATCACTGTGCCGTCCTGCATCAACACTGCGCAACACATCACAATACACTGTATAAGACCCCTAATAAGTAGGAAATACCAACATATTGGTTGTTGTCAAAGTTGACTTGAGCTTTTGAAAGCTCTCCTCACACTCCTCGGCCCACCTGAACGGAGCACCCTTCTGGGTCAATCTAGTTATAGGTGCTGCAATAGACGAGAAACCCTCAACAAATCGATGGTAATACCTTGCCAAACCAAGAAACTCCGGATCTCCGTAGTTGAGGACCGTTTGCGCAAACTTTGCACTGCTTCAACCTTCTTCGGATCCACTTTGATCCCCTCACTCGACACCACATGACCCAAGTATGCCACGTAATCTAGCCAGAACTCACACTTTGATAATTTCACATATAACTTATTTTCCCTCAAAGTCTGAAGAACAGGTCCTCAGATGCTGCTCAGGATCTTCCCGGCTCCTGGAGTACACCGGAATGTCGTCAATAAAAACAATAACAAAAAAGTCAATATAGGGTCTTAACTCATTGTGCATCAAGTTCATGAATGTTGTTGGGGCGTTTGTCAGCCCAAAAGATATCACAAAGAACTCATAATGACAATACCGAGTCCTGAAAGAAGTGTTCAGGATATTTGCTCCCGAATCATAAACTAATGATAGCCTGAACGCAAGTCAATCTTGGAAAATACTTTGGCACCCTGTAACTGATCAAATAAGTCGTCAATACGAGGCAATGGATACCTGATCTTCATGGTAACCTTGTTCAAATAATGATAATCGAGACACATACCAATAGATACATCCTTTTTCTTACAAACAAGACATAAGCACCCCAAGGTGACACACTAGGCCGAAGGAAGCCCATATGAAGCAACTCCGGTAACTGCTCCTTCAACTCATTCAGCATAGGAGGAGCCATACGATATGGAGGAACAGAGATGGGCTGAGTGCCCGGTAACAAATCAATGCCAAAGTTGATGTCTCTGTCGGGCAGAATGCCCGAAAGATTTGCTGGAAATACATCAGGAAAGTCCCTCACTACTGGAACTAACTCAACGGTAGGAGTATCAACACTGAAATCTCTCACATAAGCTAGATACGCATCACACCCCTTCTCAACCATCCGCTGAGTCTTTAGAAATGAAATAAATCTGCTAGGAACATAATCTAAGGTACCTCTCCACTCTAATTGTGGTAATCCTGGCATAGCCAGCGTCACAGTCTTGGCGTGACAATCAAGAATAGAATAATGGAGCGACAACTAGTCCATGCCCAAGATAATATCAAAGTCTATCCTATTGAGCAATAATAAATCAGATTTGGTCTCAAAACCACTAAGAACAACCAAACACGACCAATACACACGGTCAACAACAATAGAATCTCCCACAGGTGTAGACACATAGACAGGAGAACTCAATGAATTACGGGATATACCCAAATATGGAGAAAAATAAGATGAAACATAGGAATAAGTTGTTCCTGGATCAAATAAGACTGATGCATCTCTATGACATACCGTAACAATACTTGTGATGACAAAGTAGGATGCAACTGCTTCCCTCCTAATATGTTGGGTATAATATCTGGCCTGGCCTCCCCCTCTAAGGCGACCTCAACCTGCTCGACTTCCGCCTCTAGCTGGCTATGCAGTTCGGGTGCTAATTGGTGCTGCAACCATGGATGGAGAAGCTTGAGGATCCGGTGGAATACGCAGAGTCTGAGTAGCCCGTGGAGGTGCATCCTATCACGCCCCCAAACTAGGGGAGGCACGACTGGAACTCGATACTGTATTTGATCGAGTTAGCCA